>JANHGB010020941.1:0-160902 GCA_026283785.1 Coracopsis vasa | reverse complement strand
CTAGGAACAGCTCCAGGCAATGCCTGTTACAGTGTTCACTAAATGTGTATTGTTTCATGGTCAGATTATTGACTGTGATCACTAAATTACTAATAACGAACATATTTTATCCATTTTGTTCACATTTTTAAGGCATCTTTCATATTTTCAGCTATTAATTTTGCCCAACAGCTCCCAGGTTTTTTCTTAAATTTGGGAAAACACACCTTGTGCATTGACCTATAACAAATGTTTGCTTTTCGGAACATCACTATTGCTTATTACATCTCTTATGCTGGTGATACACAGGGTCTGTGTGTAGTAAAACAAATGTTTTGGTCAGCTTGCTGGCGTTATAATAAATGTGTCAGTGGGTATGTAGTTATGTATGAAAATGGAGTACCAAGGCAGTAAACATTTGAGAAATTATATATGAGAAGGCTGGAAAAATAGCATAAATTTTGCTCACCGTTGTGAAGATTTTGTGAATATAGGAGAAAGAGCCAAATAGAAAATAAAATTTTATTACACCTTACATTGGCGTGATAACTGTCAACATTTGCAGGTCCTGCAGTTGTCCAATACCATCTGCCACGAATGCTGTTACTGTGGAAGTGCATCTTTCCATCATCTCCTAAAGACCTAGAAACGGAGAAGACACGAGGAGATTCATTTACCTGGCAAGTAACACTGGAAGGTCGTGCTGGTGCTCTCTGTGGTAAGCAGAATTTACTGTGTCTTTCCCTGCATATTTATAGTTGGGTTGTTTGTTTATTTTTCCTTCTGAAAGAACAGTGATACTTCATATTGATTTTCTTCACTGGATGCTAAAGGATGTATTAACTCCCCAGCTTGTGTATATATATGTATTTGCTTATATATATGTTTCATTTTTGTAAAAACAAAAAACCAGAAACAAACCCAAGCTGTTTTTTTTTTCCTCTTGCTCTTATAATCAGCTGATTTCCAAGCAGTAAATGATATCTGCTTGGAAAGGAAGGTTGATTCTCTTCTCTTGTTTAGCCTACGTATCAAAGTAATGAATGAAGATCCAAACCAGGGGATGTTCTGCTGTTTATACAGTCTGTTATATTTGGTAAATAGCAGTTCTGTGCCTAATAGGTAACTTACTGTAAGCAGAGTAGAATTGGTGAGTCAGTCAAACCCATTTGTGAGAGTGGGAAGACTCAGGTGAAAATTACAATAAGGAGGTTGCAATTCTTAGCTATTAAAGAGTGCTATGTATTTGGCTGCTGTCTGGTGGGTTGCAGTTTTTCGTCATGAAATGCTGTGAATTTGGGTTTCCAAGAGATGACTCAAGTGATCTTCAGATATAACACAAGTGAGTTTCAGTCATGTATTCTAGAGTACTAAAGGGTCCTTTGCATTACAGAAATGTGAACCCTAGTATAGTGATAACCCCTCTCACTATTAAAATCTGTAGGAAAGTGTGGAGTTCAATAGTCATTTCATTTGGAAGTAAACTAAACAATTAGCTCAAGTTCAATTTTCATAAATAATGAAAAGTACTTTGTATATGTAAGTTGTTAAAGTCTTTAAGTACAGTAATTAAGCTAATTTAAAATATAAAACTTGCTAAGCAAGCAGTAGATTATCTGATCATCATTCTTCCCCCGTTTTTTCTTACTATTATCATGAAGTTGTGTTATATCCCATAACTCAATTCATAACAAAAAGCAAAAATACGTGCATTTATAGAAGCAAATAAAAGGGTATGAATGTCCAAGCTGAGACACCAAAACATTGCATCTGGAAATACAAATTTTTTAATTTCAGATTTTTATCAGGTTCTTTAATTATCGGTCAAAATATTTAAAAAAAATGCATGTTTTCTTCTAGTTTTAAAGGATTAGTGAGGTAAGAATGTGATTACTGCACTAATGTGACTTTTTTTCTTCTAGATATCTCACACTAAGTTAAAATGCAATTCCTTTTCTAGCTATCAAAAGCTTTGTTTCACACTGTGCTGGTCTCCTTACGGATGAAGTTGTTCAGAGACTTCTTCCTCCTCTTCCAAGTGCTGTTGATTTATTGACACAGTAAGTGTTTGTATTAAACTGCTAAATGAGATTCTGGTTTTGAAAAGCTACAGAGTAATCTTCTTGTATTTGATGTAGTGCAGTTTCTGGAAGACTTTTTTTTCAAGGTATAAAAGTTAGAGTACAGAATTCAGCAGTACAGCTGAAGGCTTTAGCTGTCATGATAATGTGTTTGCAGATTCCAGTATTGTGTAAAAAAAATAGGGAAAAAATTATAGCATGGTTTTGTTAAGCTAGTGATTTTGTTGTGCTTTTTTAATTAAGCATACATATTTATGTTTATTCGTAGCCATTTTTTATAAAATAAAAAATAGTTCAAGAATATGCTTGTACAGAATGTTTTAGACATAGGAATTTTTTATATTTAGATTCAGAGCTAAGCCTGAAAGGGTTTTATAATTTTAAACTTTTGCCTGCAGAATATGTAGTAATGTATTTGGGCTTTAATTTAACTGACTTATTCCCACAAAAAAGTTAATTATAATAAACATAGGTACAATAAAATTAAATAGAAAACTTTGTTTGTTTTTCTAGTTTTAAATAGAAATAAGGACTGGGAATGGAGAACAGACATTCTGTCAGAGCATGTGAAATAAATTGTTTTCTTCTTCTACTGGTAATGCAAATCAAAACTGTACTTACAATATGTATAGATTTTAAAAGCATTCAGTAGAGTGGTACAAATGAAACCAGAGGTGGTGCATAATGCTTAAAGGCTTTAACACTACTGATGTGCTTTTTATATTTTAAGGCTTTCTTCAATAAATAAATCATATGGAAATTCTTTAAAAACACCTTCAGCAGTTTACAGATATAAACTTTATGAACTACTAGCAGTATTGCCTCCAAAGACGTATGAAGGTACGTATTTCCTTATGAAGAGAAATGCGTTTAAAATACCATGGTTTCGTTTTTGAATTTTTGTTTGACATATATTCAGATAGTAAGAATTAGTTCCTTTTCTAATAAACACATTTTATTCCCTCTGTTTAAATGTAATGAAATTGTAGTGAAGTCACTGTGGTTTTGAAAAGCTAGTGTTCTTCCCGCCGCATTACAAATACAGACATGTGTCCTATTTTTAGTTGAAACTTGAATGTAGACAGCCTTATGATTTTAAACTATTTGAATAATTTACTTTCTTTGATGCCTGTTTTACTTTCCATTGAATTCTAAATCAGAAAGCTGTCATCTTAGCCTAAATTAATTGCATATAGTCCACTGAATCTCATTTAACTGTTTCAAATATATTACAGATATATTAGTCTGTTCTGTGCAGGTTGTGAATAAAACAAATTGTATTTAAAGAAAATTTTCAACAACATCTGGGAATAGACTTACCTTTCTGTAGCAGAATATAACTAGCAGTATTTAAAATCTAATCCTCTACTCCAATACCTATGCACTGTAGTTAGGCCTAACAGTTCAGCTAAAACATTAAATACCTTTTTCATTTTTATATTTGCCGTGGAGTACTGTGTGGACTGAAATAAGGAACCAGAGTGATTTTGTCAGTAGTAAAGAGAAGTACAGTGTATTTCATCAGAGCAGAGAGAATATCAACCAACCAGGCACTGAATTGGCTGTGTCCTCTGTATCATAGAGGGAATCCTTATTCAAATAATCTGCTCCATCTAGTGGCAACTGCTAAGTGAATCTTTGTAGGGATAAATCCCTTACCTTTGTCTTAAAGCTGTTGTTGCATTAGAAGTCTGTAAATAACACTTGAAGCATAGTGTATAATACACATTTGTGACTTGGGCTTTAACAACTGAAAATGACACCTCCATCCCTTAGAGCAAGTTACTTGTTTTGTTCTTTTATTACAGGGGCGATGCTGTATAGAACACAAATATTTGGGTATGGGTGGGTTTGGTAGTTTCTTATCATTTAGTCACAGAATAGTTAGGGTTGGAAAGGACCTTAAGATCATCTAGTTCCAACCCTCCTGCCATGGGCAGGGACACCTCACACTAAACATCAGTTTGTTGCTTGCATCAGCTGTTTCTTCAGATGAATACATAACTTCTGACGTGGTGTCTGTCTGCAGTTTGAAATTGCTGTTTCAAACTCCAGATTGTTGTTCTGGCTTTTTCCATTAGTTCAAAGAGTCCTTCAGTGCCTGAGGTTTTCTTCCTGTACAGTGGGTTTTCGCATCCCTGGATCAGTTGTGAAATTAAGAGAGTCTCCTTTCTGGCACTGGGTGAAGACGCAGCACTAGAGAGTCCCTCTTCCCTGTGCTGGTGCTGTGGAACGACAAAATATCTCTGTATCGGTCTAAATGTCTGGCATGTATCTAAAAACTCCAGTTGGATCCTTTGGGTGAACAGCCCCACTTCATCCCTGTAGCAAAGTAAATCTTCTTTTTAAGGGAAGGGTTAACAACTCACTCCTTTGACCTAATTCACTTTTGCTCACGTCCTTTTCTAGCACAAGAAAGGATTTATTACTTTCTGTGATCGAGCCTGTCTCAGACTACATGTTCCCACATGGAAGTAGTAAGCTCTGTATTGATTTGTGAGTGGCAGTTGCAGGAGGCAACGCATGGCTTTGGGACACACTTCTTAAAACAGAAATGGCCACATCCTTCTGCTATAGCTTGGGCACTGCCAGGCTGAAACCCCTCTGGTTTCAGTATGAAGGAAATGCTAGAACACTCTCAAAGGCATTTTGAACTGTCATACACTTTCTCCTTTGAGCTTATAAATTCTGTTCTTAAGCATGCAGCAAAAGCCATTTCCTCTCATAGACAGGTAGAAAGATGGGCCATAAGGCTTGAAAATGTAGTTGCCAATTAACTAGGACTGGCAGAAATGATTTTAATTTCTCAGCTTTTGTTGGTTTAGACTGGTGAGTTTTGGTTTTCACCACTGGTAATGAAAAGCTATGAAGATTTCAAAGGACAGTAGTTGGGTGTTTGATACTTCATTTCAGCTCTCCTTTGCAAACACCATCAGGGGCTGGTCCATATTGGAGCATGTCTGGTTTGGAGGCTGCAAAAGAGAAGCTGATAAGCTGGAGGTAGTCCAGTGGAGGACCATGAAGGTGTTTGGAAGCTGGAGCTCACAAGCCAGGGAGTGAGGAATAGGCTTGTTCAGCCTAGAGGAGAGAAGGCTTTGGGTATTGGGGGAGCTAACTGCAGACTCTCACTACTGAAGGGGGATCGTTATAGGGGTGGAAGTGTTAGAGCCTGTGCAGGGGTGTGCAGCAACAGGACGAGAGGCAGCAGGCACAAGTTGCAACAAGAGCAGTTCTTGCTGGGTAGAAGTAAAAACTGCTGACAACACAAGCTGTTAACAAGGAGCAGGTAGTCCTATGTGTTGGGCCTGGTTGGCACAGTTTGGTGCAATTTCCATTGCTGCAGGTATGAGAATTTGACTGGAAAAGGTGGTGAGCAGTTGGTTCCAGGTTTGGAGTTAGCCCTGCTCTGAGCAGGAGATGGACTAGAGACCTCCAAAGGCCCCTTCCTACTTGGACTACTCCGTGATTGCATGCAGTGTATGCATTGCACATGTTACAATTATGCATGCTTGCAAAGGAGAATAAAATCTTAAACCAGTATTATCATCATTCCTATTGAATTCACTTGTATAAATATTTATAACCATTCAGTTTTCACTGTGCAGTATTGTATTTTCCTGAAGATCTCTGGTTAGAAACAACAGCATTAAGAGCTTCCCTGTCCCTGCTTAACATGGCACTCTTGTCTCGATAGCAAAACCTGCCCATTGAGTGCCCATCTGTATTCGTTCTGTCCTCCTGAAGTGCTAATCCTGTTTACCCTCTCGCCATAACCTCCGTAAGTCTATTTGTTTGCTGATTAGCTCTAGGCTTGATTATTCCCTTTAAGCACTGAGAAAACATGCTGAAAACAAGGTGTACACATGACAAAATTCGAATAAACAGAATTATCAAGGAAATGCAAGAGAAAGTCCAGAACACAGCGCTGAAGATGCAGAGATGTCTGTTCAAAGCCATTAGTCTTAGATGGAAATCAAGAGGAGATTTAGGTGAGTAATGTGGAAAACCTGGGAAATATATAGGTGCCTGTGATAAGGGATTTAGATTTTTCATCTTATGACAACTGATCAAACACCACTTACTTCAGTGGAGCTGCACTGATTTATTCTGGCTTGTGGCCTTGTAGTTTGTAAAATCAGCTGCAAATATGCTGTGGGCATTTTTTTGTTTGGTTGGTTTTGGGTTTTTTTGGTTTTTTTGTTTGGTTGTTTGTTTGTTTGGTTGGTTGGTTTGTTTGTGTCGTGGTTTAAGCTCAGTTGTAAATCAGAACCACGCAGCCTCTCACTCACTTCCCCCCTTTCTCGCCCCCGCTCCCGGAGGGGTGGGGAGGAGAATCGAAAGAATGTAATTCCCATGGGTTGAGATAAAAATAGTCCAGTAACTAAGGTATAAAACAAACCACTACTGCTACCACCAATAATAGTAATGATAAGGTAAATAACAAGGGAAAAGAACACAACCATTCACCACCCGCTGATCAATACCCAGCCCAATCGAGCAGTGATCTAGCCCTTCCGGGTAACTACCCCTAGTTTACATCCTGGCCATGACGTTCTGTGGTATGGAATACTTCTTGGCTAGTTTGGGTCAGGTGTCCTGTCTTTGCTTCCTTCCGGCTTATTCTCCTCCCTGGCAGAGTATGAGACTCAGAAAGTCCTTGGTCAGACTAAACATTACTAAGTGTACTTTGGTGTTATCAGTGCTGTCCCTAGGCTGAAAGTCAAAACCACAGCACTGCACCAGCTACTAAGGAGAAAAAATGACTGCTACTGCTGAACCCACGACAGGTTGTTTTTTTACTTTTCTGGTAATTTGCTGAGGGATTTCCCATTGTCCCTTATGGCTAAATTAGGGAGATATGCAGAGATTATCTCTGTTTTCCATAACTCAAGAGGAGTTAAGAAAATTCATCACTGTAAAGGGCCAACCACTTAATCTATTTTCCTTCTATGAATCTAAGCCCATATCCTTCCTATCCGTACGTCCTTCCTATAACCTGAGTCACTCTTGCTGCCATGCACAGAACATGCAAACAAATGTCCCTTTCATCAGGACTTTGTCTCCTGTAAATATCAAGAGTTCCTTATAATATGAGGGCCAAATTGTATTACTGAACTCTTCTAGCTGTCAAACAACATGCCTAAGCAATATTTCCTTCCAAACAGTGAACACATCCTAGTATTCACCTATTTCTATTTATTTCTCTTATATGCATAATGACCAAGATAGCGGTATCATGGGCCTGTATTTACCAGTGGCTTAATTTTGTAGTCATCCTCGTTTCTGTTGTTAAACCTATCTGTCTCTCAATCGTGAAAGTTCATGTCTCAAAAAAGGTTCAGTCTGTGACTGTTATGTAATGTCTTCATTATGTTTTATTTTGAGCTGTGGTTTTTTGGCTGCTTTCCATAGAAGATATAAGACTTACGGAAGGTGTTGCCTCTATCCTAGGCATGTGTTACCCTCTTCCACCAGTGGAGTTATGCTTCTTCTTCCTTACTTTTCAGTGACCTTATGAACCTTTACATAACTTCAACAGGGAAGGGTGCAGAGGGTTTGGACTTAGAGCAGTCCTACCAAATTACCTGTCTGAAGAGACTTTGCAACACTTTTGAAGGGTATGGGTTGGGGAAGGGAGACCTGATAATTTTTTTGTTCATAAAGATCAAGCTGGATGTGAGGACATGTACTCTCTCTGAGAGAGTCTGAGTGTAAAAGCCTGTAATCTGGCTACAAGGCTGCATTCATTAGTGAAGAAGGCCATCTATGCTGTCCTGACCGCCAAGGACTCAACTCTATTCCAGGCCCAGCTAAATGCTTGTTTAAAGAATTAAATGGATCCTATCCAATTCATATAGTCTTGGCTGGTCTGTCACAGAGAAAGCTATTGATAGCATACATATTGCAGAAATTATTCTAGTACTAGAACTTGAAGGACCTACACATAAGTTTCTTGCCACTGTGTTTTGAAATCTTATCCCTTATCAATGTTACCCACAACTGAAGTTAAGATAATGGCATTATTCATTATGTCATTTCCTGAACCAGTAACAAACCACAGACCTATAGCTGGAAAAAGCACATTTCACGGTGTGGTGATCAAGGATAGTGGTGTCACCTGGGCTTCACACATAGTCAGAGCTGAAAATCTCACAATGTGAAAGTGGTTTAAAACATGAAGGGAGATGAAGAAGAGAAAAGCTTTCATGTTTTATTATTTACTGCTTTCAAACGCCTTTTTTTTTTTCCCCCCCAAGAACAAGCTTACAAGGCACTGAATTCCTTAACCTTTTACTGCTGTAAAAAATGTTCTTCACTTTTAAATCCTGAGTTTATTACTTTAAAGAGTTAAAAACTGAATACAATGAAAATGTAAATTACTTACATTCTGTTTTCAAGCTGTTCTGTTTTGCTGTGATGCATAAATTTTAGGGAGATCAAATCATCATTTGATTCCCATACATTTACACACCACCATTTTGATTTTTGTTTTTTAAATCTACTTTTAGTGTCATATCAGAATCATGTATCTGTTATTTAGATGCAGATTATCTCATTGACTACTCAGCAGATCTATCAGTTCATGCAGCAGCCTCGGTGCAATGGTGCATGCTTATCAATACCTTAATAGGAACTTCCTGGAAAATTATTTCCCTCACTTTAGAAAATATTAGCTTGACACCACGAAATCAAGCCACATTATATTTTGATCTAAACCTTTAAAAAAAAAAAAAAAAAGAGGTTTTGTTTTTCTCAGTTAAAAAAAATAAAATCTGAAGCTTTCAAAAAAGTGTATTTAATTTTAATATCCACATGTTCTCCACTGAAAAGTAATTTAAGAAAACTAGGAGCAAACCACATTATGAAACACTAGACACATCCATTTTTCTCTAGTAATATAGACATGCTCCTTTCTAAGATGCATCCCTCATTTCTTGGTATGACATGGGTTGAGACTTTCGAGTAAGAAGGTGGGTATTATGGCATTAGTTTTTCTCCCCTTAATCTTGTTTCTTCAGGATTTTTCCCAGTGTTCTTCTCTTCAGGATACATAAATAAAGGGCAAATAGTCTCTGAGTATATGACACTTGCACAGTGAGGTCAGCAGTAATTAGGAGCTGTCATCAGCGTGTTGAAGTCAGGCTTGAGAGTATGAAATTCCTCTTAAGTGTGATCCAGCACCCATCCATGCCCACCAAAATCTTTGTCTTCACTGAACACTTAAAACAGGGAAAAATAGGCAAATATTTATATGAATAAATATTTATTAATGTTCTTTAGCTAACGTCTAGTGTTTATTCCCAGTTACTTCCTTTGTTAACAGAACTTCTTGATTAATTATTTTTTTTTTACTACATCCTATAAGAGCAATTCAGCTCTCACATAACTAATACAGTTCTATTCACTTTCAAAACAGGAATTTGGCTGCCTATAGAAACGTATTCCTTCCATCTCACTATGCAACTTGTTAACATTCTATACTGTTATTATATTATAATCGTGGTAATTTTCAAAGAACTTTGCCCTTTTGGGTTAGATTTTTTTCAGAGAATTAGGTGAGGAAAGAGTACTGGGAATATGGCATGTGAATTAGTTATAGCTGGTTTATTTTCTTTAAATTTCTGAGTCATAATGGGCAAAGAAACTGTCGTCATTATACCCCCATGTTGTTCAAGTCACCATACCAAACGAAATAACCAGTTTTATATTATTGTTAACTGAGGCAGTATTTGGAGATTTGAGCAGAGAATGGGCAGTATTGTACATGTGCTGCTGAAATGAAAAATAAGATGCTTAAGCTTACAGGGTTTATAAAAACCCCATGGTTTTTTTTATAAGAAGCCAATGATTTAACTTCTAATTTATTATGTCCTACTCTGAATCACCTAAGCATACCTAATTCAGAGGATTTTCTTTTTTGTTTGTTTGGGGGTCTTGTTTCTGTTATTGTTGTTTGGTTTGTTTTGGGTTTGTTTGTTTGTTTGAATTAGTTTGGCTAATCCTGAGAAAATAAAACAAGGAAAAGCAAGATTACAGCCCTGGACTTCAGGAGAACAGATTTTGGCTTGATCAGAGACCTATTCTGAAAAATCCTATGGGTCACAGTCCTAAAGGGAAAAAAGTCAAGTAGAGCTGGTTGATTCTCAAGAATCACCTCCTCCAAGTTCAGGAGTGGTCTATCCCTATGTATAGAAGGTGACAGGGGGCTGGATAAACAAGTAGCTCCAAAAAAAATCTTCAGACATCAGAAAGAAACATACGAATAGGTGGAAGCACTTGGGGACATGGCTTAGTGGCAGACTTGGCACTGTTAGGTTAACAGCTGGACTCCATGATCTTAAAGATCATTTCCAAGAGTATGGGCTAGGCAGTGAGGTTGACTGAAAAAGTCTCAGCTGATGGACTTGAAGGTTTGTGATAGGCAGCATTAAGTCCAGCTAGAGCTAAGTCACTAGTGGTGTACCCCAGGTCTCAGTACCAGGGCCAGTACAGTTCAACATCTACTAATGCATCCTCCTGGGCTGCAGTAGAAAGAGTGTTGATGTCAGGCTGAGAGAGGGTACTCAGTACGTGTGAGTCATCTGGAGTGCTGGGTCCAGTTCTGGGCTCCCTGGTGTATGGAGAACATGGACTTACTGAAGCAAGTTCACTGAAGGGATGAATAGTTTATTAAGGGCCTGAAAGAAAACAGAGTGTTAGGACTGGGAAAAAAAAAAACCTCACAGTGCTAGGAGTGTTTATTCTCAAGAAGAAAATGCTTGGACAATCTTATGAGCATGTATAAATACCTGATATAGAGTGTGTAGCCAGACTCTTAGTGGTGTGTGAAAGGACAAGAGTCAATGGACACAAACTGAAATATAGAAAATCCAATTAATCATAAGAAAGGTATTCTTTACTGTGAGGATGGTTGAACACAAGAACAGGTTTCCAATGAATGCTGAGGAATCTCCATCCGTGGAAACACTCAAAACCTGACTGGACAACAGCCTTGCAAAACCTGTTCTGGCTGACCCTGCTCAGAGCAGGTGTTGGAGGAGATGATCTCTAGAGGTTCTTTCCAACCTCAACTAATTCTGTGATACTTCCCTAGGAAGTTTTAGTGCTAGAAAGTCTGGTAGGAATTTTAAATGAAAGCTCTGTGAACTTTGCAATATTTTCCACTTCAGGGGGTAAAAGAGAAAGAAAAATATATATATTTTTTAAAATAAATAAATAAATAAATAAAAAGAGACTGCACCATCCACTCTCTTGGGTTCCTCTCAATTAAAAACTGATATTTGTTTGAAGCAATTCTTTCAGAAATCCCAGTGTGACTAAGGCTATTATAAAAGCTTTTGTTTACATGCATTAAACTGCAACAGTCTTCCAAGAAATCTGTTTTCATTCAGTTATTTACACTGAAAAACAAGTTTCTTGAGACCAGAGAGAAGGCTGCTTGTGACCATATGAATCCTCTGACCATCAAAGCTTCCCCTTAGAAGTTCTTATCTTGCTTTTGCAAATTCAAATCAATCTGACTTTGTGACACTTTCTAAGGCAATAAAAGTTTATAATGCATTTGGAGGCCACTATACAGGAGAAATGAATACTTTCTCACCACATTTCCCCTTCTTTTTCACCCCCACAAGGAAGATTGAAAAAAGCCCCAACACTATACATTTTCACTTGAACTAAAATAGCACTGGTGGTTACATGAGAGTGGAAAAGAAAGAGATTCCTGGAGCTGGAACTAACTCCAGTTTAGTGGTTGCTAACTCCAGGCATTTAGTGGTGGTCATAAGTATTATACAAGCCTGTAAATTAAAGAGTGTATAATTCATAAACCCAAAATCGCCCTCCTGTCTCTCTCTTTCTCTCTTTTTCTTTTTTTTTTTTTTTTAATTGAAGCCAAATTCCACTTTCAACCAACAGAAATTCCTGCTCCCCCAAACCCTATTGTTGGGAATCTGTGGAAAGGCAAGATGTTGATGGCAGTAGTTCAGAGAATAGAGGAGGGCCTGCAATATCCTCTGTCCTCTTGAGGAGGAGAGTGCAGCTGTGCTGCTGGAGCCCCTCCGCCACTGTGGGCTGCAGTGCATTGTATGCTTCTATTGTGGTTTTGCCTAAGAACAAATGGGGATTAAAACTGGAAACTACTTAATGGTGAAAAAAAAAGTAACATAGCCCCCAAAGGCTTGGAAGTTTAAATCTGAGTTTGTACCCACTGATATTCTGTGGTGTGCCATGTTAATTCATGTCCTGTTTTTTTATATCTTATTATGAGAAATGTTGCTTATTATAGAAGAGAAAAATCTGTCAAATATAATCAATGCCTTCATGTCTAAAATAGTAGCCCAGTTGTAGCCATATATGCTTAGGATTTAAGAGAAACAAAATTTTTAGTGAAATGTAATTTCTTATTTTTTTGGAAAACCTGGCACAGGTGGAAAAAGCACATGCTTTTCAGGCACGGTTCCTCAGTTTTTAAATTCCAAGGTACTGAAATGTGTACAGCTGAAGTAGGGCATAACTAATAAATAATACCTGTATTCATGTTCTGAATAAACTGGAGAACCAGATTCAAACTTAATCTTTAACTAAAGATTCATATACTATAAAAAAAGGTGGGAAAATAATGAATGATGATCAAAGTCCCAAGTTGCTGAACAACCATAAAATGACACAACTCTGGATTTACAGAAACATTTACAGGTAGAAGTAAACCATAGTATTTCAGTTTTGTGAACATAATTTTAACACCATAAACAAAAAAATGTTTCCATATTTTACTTTTACGTGCAGCTACAAAAAGTTAAATAAGAGACAAAACTGCCTTACCACAATTATAAGCTGATGATTCCAATGTTGGTACATAAAAAATTAAGATATAAATTGACTGTAAACAGCAATAAAAATTATTGGTCCCTTTTTCATTGTGGTAGATGGAAACAGAAACAGACAGCACAAATCACAGAAAATGAATTTGATTTTTTAAAAGTAGGTTGTTTTTTTTTTTTTTGTAAAATGAAGAATTTCCATAATTGGTATGTTAACATAAAAATGTTTCTTAAAAAATCAAAGCCCCTGAAAAATAACAGATTAAATGGCCTGACAAACAAGATCTAATAAAATCATGAAGTCGTCTATTCCCTCCAACTTTTAAGTCAACCATCATGATCCCAATGCAAAATATTAGTAGGAAGATATTTGTTCTGGAAGGGTCTAATATTTAAAACAGATCCCTTGTATTGAAACTTTCCAGGATTCAGTCTCTCAATAATCCTTACTTTCTCTCAGAAAAGCCGAACAGAGAGCCATGAGAGGGATTGATTGCACACCTACGGGAAGAAGCCTCCTTGAAGCTTTTTTCAACTGGTAGTGCAAATAGATGATGCACAGCCAACTTAGGATCAGATAAGATATACAGCCACCAAGGGAATACAGCAGTATTCTCTTCCTCCTCCAAAATCTGCATGGCTTTCTTATGCCTCACTCTGCAATGCAGAGCTCTACTGAGACCACATGGACCACTTGTATACATACACACTGCTCTCCAAAACCTTCCATGGCCCTTTTGATTCCTCATCCACCTCAGGCTTATTGGCCTCCCTCAACACCTCCCTGTATGAACTCCTTGAATATCCTGTGTCATTATCACATAATTCAATTTTGATCTTGGGGGAAGCCTTGGAAAAATGTAAGTGAATGTTGCCTCCAGAATGGAAAAGCGTTGAGTGGGTCCTAGCGCTATATGAGGAATTGTATCATTCAGTGAGGAATGAGATCTGAAGAGCCCTATTCAGCCTACGAATCATTTACCCGAAAGACTACAATAGACACCAGACAGAAAATTATATGAATACAGAGAAAAAAAAAAAAAGTCAGCCTCAATCCTGCAAACACTTATGCATGTACTTAATGTAATGTGGATGAATATTGATTTCAATGGGAATGCTTTATATGAGTAAAGAAAGGCATATGCATGCTTATAGGATCAAGGCCAAGATTGTTAAGTACTGCAAGCTGAGCTTTAATGACTGATAAAGCAACTCAGAAATACACAAAAATATGTCACAGAAATATTCAGGATGCCTAACTGGTTTCAGTGCTTATGAAATGGTATCTCTGCTCTCAGTCAGAAATAAGAAAAATAATTTCTTAGTAAATTAATGACAGTCACTTAAAATTAGAATGTAGTATAATGTATGAGCAAAAAGAACACACATATATGGCTGAATAATTCTACCTCCTGCTAGAATGCATCCATTTCTGTTAATATGGCAGCTATTGAAGAACACACAAAAACATAACAGTTTATGTCAAAAAGGTGAATGATCCTCCCATTTGCAACCGCAAGGGAAAATTAAAGATGGAATGGAATTGCTCACAATAGAATTAATCCTGAAAATATAGAGACTGGGAGTTGTGAGGCCAATAGGTGCTCATTTCAGGCTCCACTGTACATCTCAAACAAGCTCAGTCTTAACGTAGGTGGACAAATTAGCCACACAGATTATCTCATTCTCTGTATTGTAGCACAGTCTGAAACACTGATCTAATATTTTACAAAAATTTATTTTTTCTTCAGCTTCTTATAAAAAAGGATTGGTATGAAATGTTTTGGGTAAATGCCACTCTAGTTTCTTTTAAAATGCTCTCATGAGACTATTTAATTGCATAACCAAAATGACAGTGCAGGATGGTGACTGGTAACTTAATGCTGGAGACTTTGAAAACCTTAGTCTTAATTTCCCACTCAGTAACAACACAACTAATTTAGCAGTGATTAACATGGAAAACAGACCCTCAGCTCAGCCTAAATGCCTGAGACACTGTTTTCAATTATGGTGACCGATCTGGTCTTTAACAATCCTAAGTGAGAACGCAGTGTTTGTGAGCAGTGCTGTATTGTCAGCAGAGAATATTCAACTTTCCAGATGCTACAAGCCACACACCTAAATTTTCTTAGAAGTATACTGCATATTTTAGACAATCAAGCTGAGGGGATCTCTAGAAGTAGCTAACAGGAAGGAGACAACAACAGTCTCCAGAGCCCTGCTGTGAAAAGGCTGTGCTGTCTTCAGCCCTGAACTTAGGTGGCGTAGCCCTGCCACATGCATGGTGCCCACACTGGATATAGTCAGAGCAGTTATGGGGGAATCTTCTCTGAATGAGAGTTGACACATAAATGTCTTTTCAGATCTGGTCATTTCAGCTAACATTACCAGGTCATGACTACCAGTATCTGGTGAAAATGGATGTTTGTATGAAACTTCAACTTCAGAAACCCCTCAAAGAGCTCTGTGAGACCTGGATTCCTGTACTCTTTCTGCTTTGCTCCAGGATGATCAAAATAAAAATAACCAAATATAAGAAAAAAATTCTAGCTTTCCACCTACGGTGCCTCAGCATCATTGGTCAAATAACTAGTGTGTCCTCTACTGCATAGCTTGCTTATTCCTGCCTATCTAGGACATTATTGTAGAGGCATAAACGCACTTGCATTGTTTTTTTGGTTTAAGGTAGGTTCTACTCTGGTGTCTAAAGATCTCAAGAGCTGGTTGCACTCTGACTTACACCTTTCCCCCCTCTCTCTGCCATTCATGCCTTCTTGAGGACATTTCAAGTTTTCCATATTTGAATTAACAACAATACAACTCTGTGATCACTATTTGCCAGTCTGCAATGCTCTGAGTATAAAAAGACTATAGAGAACACATATAAGGGCAGAAAAGACCATGGGTTTTTTAGTTTCAAAAGCGTTTATTTTAATGAAACTTTATTTGTACTGTACTACCCAGTGCAGAATTATGCTGCTTTTTTCTGAAATTACAATTTAACATAATGTTCTTTGCCCCATCCCTACAATTTTCACTATGCCTATATTCTTCAAGAAAAAGAAAAACAATACAGCAACAGTTCAGTGAAATTAAACTGTTACCCCAGAGAAAACAGACAACCCCCTCTGCAAAAAAAAACCCAAAACCAAAAACCAAACCCTGAATTTTGAGGATGGGGCTTCAAAATAGTTATATGTGCACTTTAAAAGCAGATCTTTAACTGATGAAAATCAACATGCCTCTGCTGAAGCAAAGGAAATGATGCCAAAACATGCCAGGCGAGTATTTGACACTCAGTTGTGCACAGCAATTCCCTGGTCTGTGGCCACTTTACAAACAGTTGAACTGGCAGTTTGCTCAGGCAGGTTTTCGACTTGTCCGTGGAACTGCAAGGATTTTCTCACCTCTCATCAGCACGGATCTGTAGCCAGCATCTTTAAAAATCCATCCAAATCTCATTCAGCTCAAAGTTGTGTATTGAAATAAGGCAAGTCCTGAGATGAATTAGAGGATAAAGGGCCTCATTGAACACTTGAACTCTATTTGCAGCTTTCGTTGACATCAGTGTGAGGTATGTCTGCAAATTGGTGGCCCCCTTTTGTTATAGAGTAACAAATCTTTAGCACACAGCCTGCTTCTAGCAGAGCCAAAGTCTTCCTTTGAACAAGCACATTCTTCCCTCAGCTTCACGCAAAGACATCAACAAGGGCTGCCAGATGACATGCTCAGAAAATCAGAATGCTGTCTCAGACCAGTAGGGTAGAGACTGACTGTAAGTACTGTGCAAATCTGGAAAAAAACACGACTTTTACTCCCTATGTGAGATATCAGGAAAAATACCTCCAAAATAAAAGCATCCTGATTTTAATCATGGTAACTAAATTCTAACACTAACTAACTGATAGAAACACCAGTGACAGCAGAAAAGTGTCTGAGGTGTAGGCAAAGTGTAGTGTAGGGTCATAATTCAAATTTCTCAACACATAGCATTAAGATCATATTTTACAGGAACTCATTTAAGCACTTATAAAAGGATAAGTTTTCTCAAGCATGCTAAGCATCCAGAAACTTCTGTTTTGGCTTTGTCTGTAACCAGATTTTCCAAACTTCACTATTTCCCAATGCTGAGAACTTTTGCACACCTGAGTCTCAACCTGAATATTTCTGAAATGTCGACCGTATAGTGTAACTTATATAATTCAGTTAAGAAAGGTACATAGCTCTGCTTCAGAGTCCAGTAAGTAAAGCCCAGTCACAGAGCACATGCTACTGACACATAAAGAAAATCTGTTTTGCTCTCTGAACTTCTAACCATGAAATGGTTAAAAATATCGAAGGGCCAGAACTATCAGCACTAAGAGAGAGAGAGTGAGAGAGAATGGAAGGAGGAGTGTGGTACTACACTATGCAAGCTCAGCAGTTCTTCAGATGTGGTCTGGCGTCTAGTTCATAAAGTCAAGCAAATCTGTTAATTTCAGTCGTATATACAGACACATATGCACCAGCAAAGATATATACATAGATTTTAAACTCTCTGAAGGCAGCAGAAACAAATGAAGTTAAAAAAATTATTGCTTTGTAGTATTTCAGTACCAAAACACTAGGTGAAAGTTTCAGGTATGTGACAGCTAGGATGAGTTTTGCCTAAAAGGACACTGATGATGATACTATTTAAATTTTCTGCTTCACTTTGAGTTTCTCATCATTATATCTTTTACTGGAGTTGATAGGGACACGTTAACAGAAAATACTTGCATCCAAAAAAAACATTCTATTGTCAGAGCATAGTAATTTCACTGAAACAAGAGTAATTTGAAAATATTTTGGCTAGAAATTTTTTCGGGTCTCTTTTGTTAATTCTGATTAGTGAGGAAAAAAAAAAAAGTAAGAAGCAGATGGAAGGAAAGAAAACCAGAGGAAGAGAGAAGGATGCATGTGCACATTCATGCAGGTGAAAGAATTTTGGCACATTTCTGGGCAAATGGTTGAGAGAGGAAGAAGCAAATTTCAGAATGTTGAAATACAGGCAGGAAACTGGATTTTTCTCCCTAGGTCTGCTTCATTTTTTTCTCATTGGAATGGAGGAATTCTGGTTCTTCTTTGTTCTTTCTTTCAAATTTTCCATGGAATGTGGGATTTCTCACGCTGTGCCAGACTCAGCAGTGGCCATGCAACCAGACTTAACACAAATGTTAGAATGGCCATAACAGCTATCTAGAACAAGTTACAGCAGGGCTAGTATTTTTTTTATCAGTGTATGTCAGCTAAAAAAAATAATTGTTCAAGATTTAGGACTGAACAATAGGATTTGAGATGATAACTAGGGATGATTTTTCTAAGCAACGTGAAGGTATCCCAACTCAGGAGTGGGGGATTTAGTGATAGACTGTGAGGTGAGCATGTAAATCTCTGCAGGTTGAGAAAAACAGTAGATCTCATTAAATTTGTCTCTGATCAAATAAATAATGAAAGTGGTATTTTTAAGGCAAAAGAAAACAAGACTTTTGGTAGATCCTCTCCAAACTGGAGTTTTTATGAAAGATTTAGACAGAGTGAAAATGTGTGTGACTTTCTTAGTCTGCATGAAGCAGCATCTGATTTTTCACACACTGTCATGCCAACTTAGAATAATAAGAGTCTATTGTTTCTACAGAAAATGGAAAATAGTATCTCACAATAAAACACATGCTTCTTTGGCTGAGAATGTCCACTGCCATGTTTTGGATCATTCACACAAGCAAATACAGAGTCCTTGAAGCAGAGCAGTTATGTTGTGCTACCTAGAGTAAATGTGGAAACTCAGTGTTTCTGCACTTTTGGCATATATGGGCACAAGGGAAGCCTATTTAATAAGTTTTATCCTGCTTAGAGCAGGTTAGCAACTATGAT
The DNA here is from genome assembly GCA_026283785.1 of Coracopsis vasa. Lineage (NCBI taxonomy): Eukaryota > Metazoa > Chordata > Aves > Psittaciformes > Psittacidae > Coracopsis > Coracopsis vasa. The sequence goes on along the minus strand of JANHGB010020941.1, from coordinate 142,130 downwards.
GAGTCATACTTATTTTTCCTATCTATTCCTTTTTCAATCTATGCTGGTTATGTGTCCTCTCTACAGCTTGGTTCCCATGAGTATCATATGAAGATTGTCCCAGTCTTACAATAAGGATATAATTCCTAACATTGATAAAGAACCAGGGGAGCATCCAGCAAAAATTATAGGTTACGAACACAACATACTCATTGCCTGAGGAATTGATTACCACAAGGTAACTGTAGCCCATGGGCTGAGCAGGATTCAAAAAAAGCTAGACATCTTCAGGGTGAACAAATACAACAAGAGTTATTATTCCACATGCATGCGCATATACATTTTAAACATATGTATGCACATATACATATGTGTATATACACATAAAAGTAATATGCAAAAAGTAGGGCATGATTCAGAATAGAAACCAATCTGTATTGAGACTAAGGAAGGTATTTTACTGGGTTGTGCTTTCTCCACTAAAGCAGCCTGCACTGACTGTTGGGAAAGACAATTTCACATGCCTGACTCTGTATGCCAATTCCTAAAAGCTCTCAGCAAAAGGCAAGTTCTCAGACTTCAGTGCAAGAACCCAAGGTCTCAGAGATAAATCTCCCATGCTACAATCCATCTATTTTAGCTGCATTTCCTTGTAAAAGGAAAGAACTTAAAAACTGCAGCTTATGACAGCCAAAACCAGTCACAGAGACTTCTGGGCCAAGCTAGATCATGTCTGGTTTGTCAGAACCCTGAATCCTTCATGGCATTATATTGCACCCTAATGATGATGATAATGATGATATCATAGCCTTATAGAACAGTTTAGGAAGCTTGCTAAACCGTGTGATTCTTTATACTCATGTTTCATACTTCTACTTCCCAGGCCAAAGGGTGAACTTAGCTCAGGGCCAAGCTGCTATAGCACAGCAGAACCTTAGCCTCTCTACAGATCTGCTTCCCTTGCAACCTATGACTCTGGGATTGATGAATCTAAGACATTACAGCTTTCTTTCTGGCTAATATAAAGTGCCCTGATGTCACCACCTGGGCAGGTGGGGTAGAGATAGGTGGAGGAAAGGGCATGGCTGGAACAATGCAAGGTGATAACAAAAACCACCCAAGGCATTCTCCAGAGATTACCAACCTTCCATACTTCAGTCTAAGCTCATGTCCAAACAATGTTGAGATCACATTCAAAATAATAAACATGGTCTTCATCCTAAAACCTTTGCTTATTGTAACCACTGACAATTTTAAATTTAGTGTCTTGCACCTAGTTTTTCTATCTAATGAATTATCCTCTTTATTATCAAGTTGAGATCCCCCATAAACCAGCTGAAAATTATCTATTGATACGTTCTTTTTGTTCTATTTCTTTTCCATTGCAATGCGATTCACTGCTGTATGTAATTGTATTTGCCTGGGACTATGGAAAGAGCTAGGTAAATCAATTTTAAGCAAACCATATATTGTATGCTTATATAGTTTCATTTCCAATAAATAACCTGGAATAGCTAGTCAACTTTACATGCAATCTTAATTCGAGTTTCATATGCATAATGGAAGCAAGGAAAAATGGGACTGACTTGAGAAGGGAAGAAAGATTATATGGCTACAAGCACAGTGCGATGTAAACTCATTTACAAGGGCATCTGCATCTGTATGTCCAGTCAAGTGGCACAGTGAATTGCGAGGGAATTATTGATTTCAAAATGACTTAACTGCAGTCATGCAGTACTGAGAATACCTTATTGCTTCCCTTAACCTCATGTACCAATTTGATCATATTTTCTGTATGTCTCAGCAGTCACACATGTAAGTCCTGAAAATAAGGTGATAAAAAGGGCAACAAACACAAAAAAAAAAAAAAATTAAAAAAAAATAAGGTAAGCAGCCTCTCACCACATAAAGGCTCTTTATTTTCAAGAGACACAAACACTACACTTTTTTGATACCTCTCTTGAAACAACTAAAATGCAACTTCTTACAGCACTGTTGAGCACAAGCTCTCTGAAAATCAGGTTCCACCCAAGCTGTAGCTGTCCAAACAAATTTATGTCAGTTTTAAGGTTTGAATTTTTAACTTCCAGAGTCAGCATGGGTACAACTATCTGAATGTGTGCTATCTGAATGTGAGCTAAGAGAACTTAGAAACGGTGCATTGCAAGCTTTTAAAACATCCATGTGCACACAAGGCTGCTAATTTTTTAAAACTATATTTTAAGAGGAGCAAGAAAGAAGCATGGTCTCCCCTAACATATGGATTAAGATTTTTACACTGAAAGTAATTAAAATACCATGACAAATTAAGAGCTGATAAAAGGCCACAGCCAAAGATTTACGATTTTTTTTTTAAACATCTTTAAGCTGTACCAAATGTACAGTGGTCCATGTACTTCATCTCTAACATCTGAATCCAGTTAGCAATGATTTTCAACTAGCAGGGTGTTCCTTTGCATCAAAATGTGTAGCAAGATCTCTGTGTTACGCATGTCATCTTATGACAGTCAGTTAGCTCTCTTGCTGAAGTGCATTAGGAAACTGTTTTAAAGAGCTTGCACCTTTTGTCAGAGTGGTTAAAAAAACCCAACATTGTTTAACAGCCCTGTATGTCTTACCGTTATACTCTCCACCTTTTGCAAAGGTCATGGAAGTGTCATTTTGTGACTCTACTAATTTATTCAGAAAGCACAGACTTAACTCTTCCTGTGACTTGTTAAAATCATGACAACACCATATCGGGTGGGGGGAGGCAGGACTCAAAAGTGTAGACAACACAAGTTTAGTGAGAAGCTTTTTACTTGTGTCTTACATCAATCACTCCTGACTTTTCCAAGGAGAAATCCTATCTGGACTCTAAAAATCTATTTCCTTTTCTCGTGACAGCTGTGATTAAGGCAGGGTAGCTTGTACCGTGCACTTCTCTAATGATGAAAGCAGCTCTTCCTGTCAACTTTCTTCTTAAAGTTGCAGCTATCAGAAATATTCCAGTGTGAAATATTTCCCCTTTTATTTGTTCCATGCACATTTTCAATTAAAATCAGCTTTACTGGGGCAGTTTACACACCTATTTCTAGAAGTCCGCTGCAGCCAGTATGAAATCAAACTTTCTGATTTCCAAAAGGTAAAGCTGGTTGCCTCTCAGCACGGCACCTGGTATTTCTAAGGAATAGAAAATAGTAGTGCCAACTTGTCATCTGGAGCCACCTTCGCATTGCTTTGTATAGTGTGAATGGGACGTGAGAGCAGTTCAGTGCCTCGTGTTATATTAGTGTTCTGCTCAGGGCAGTATAGACTCAAATCTCATTAAATATGGTTGTTTGAAACAGCTTAGGCATTGAATGGCATTGGGTCTGTACTATCAGCACTTACAGTAGGTCCAGAGGCTCATTGTCTGGGTTGTATCAATGCACAGTTTCACTACCTTTCTTCACTTATCTAAGAAATACCCACACTAGTTAAAATTAGAAATGTTCTGACAGTGGATTAACTGCTTCTCACTCCCACGCATAGGTGAGGGTAAAAAGCCCTGCTTTTTATTGAGTTAATAATTACCAATCTTTTGGGGAAAGAAAATGATCTATCTTTATATTTCTGATATAACGCAACACAGGCCTCCTCGTCACATGATTCAGCCCTCAATAACTAGACTCCAGGAGACAAGAACAAGTACTGTGCTACATTATAAGTCAAAAAAGCTTTCCTCTTTTCCCCCTCAACTCTCTCTAGGCTACTAAAGTTCATACTGTAGCTATCCACTGATTACTGAACAATTTCCAGCACTTCAACTGTAGAAGTTCTTTCTCCTCTTCATGAGAGGCACTGTAATTCTGTTTGGCCTCAGACAGGTTTTCAACATCAACTTGAGGTCAAGTGTATCAATCTCAAGACAAGATCAGGACACGTGGAGGGCTGTGCATTACTGTCCTACCCTATTAAAAAGCAGCAACAACAGTAACTGCTTAGTTCCTGGGGCTGAGCCTGACAGCGAAAACAGATGGATCACACTTCAGGATTTAATTTTCAGATGTGATTCCCCCATGCAGATGTACGGTTGGCACAATTTATGATCTTAAAACAGGTTAATTTTGAAAAGACAAATTCTGTTCTAAGATGTATGAAACATCAGAAGAAGTTGTGATAGCCTCTTGTGCGTGACATATTATACTGTGTATCACAAATTCTATGTCACACAGTATCTCCATTGGAATAAACTCACTAAGCCCCATGGCTCTGACAGTTTAGTCTCTGACCTGGACGCTCACCTTTCACCCATGCAATATGTTTGCTTCCTTTTACCCATTAGAGCAAGCAGTAAAACAAAGCTCAATAACATTATAGTATGTTCATAGCTAACTATTAACTCTGACACACTTTTAGACAATGACAGTTGAAAATAGGAAGCAAGAAAATAACTGTACAAAGATGATTAGATTCTAACTGACTAGTTTACATACTTGCCGTCTTATATGTGGATCAGAAAAGTTATGTGTTGTTTATGGAAGAAAGCCATGGTCTTTTAAACATCGCTTATTATAAAAATCAGCCTGCCAATATACCACATACCATAGTGCAGGTAAATTTAAAGCCTAGGGCTTGAACAGGTTTTATTTTTTTTGGTTGGTTGGTTGGTTGGTTTTATGTTTTGTTTTGGAGTGCGTGTACTAGAACTATGTAAGTGCTTTCAGTATAAACGTATAATAGAGAGATTGCTTGCATATGCATTAACACACCCCACACACACCTACACATACATCCAAGCATTGTTATCATTACCTCCATACATAGAAATAAGCAGAAAAAGAGAATTAATCCCTATGTATTTGTCTGAAGAAAATAGTTTTATTTCATAAAAGCCAGCAATTAATCCTGTTGAGTTTGTTTGCACTGTATTTTATTAAGTGTCCAAATATTTTCTGAAGTTTTTACTTTCTCTCAATTAGGATCTTTTTTAAATTGTGCTTTACTCACTTAAATACACTTTCCTGAAGGTTGTGCAAATAACAAATATCAGACCAAATTTCAGTTTGAATGATATATCTTTCTTTGGATTTTACAGTGGTGAAATAACCCCTTTTTTTGTGTAATCCGTACAAGGTCCTGGAAGTCAATGTGAGTGCCTTTCACTTTAGTAAAATGGGTTCAGATATTATGCACACCTGTGTAATGACTGGTGGAGATATGAAAACACGGATGAGACATAAACAGAGTTTGAAGCTATAATCCTTTTTCTTTTGTGGTTCAGTTTTACAATAATTCAGTCCTTCATGACTCAATCCTGGCTTTACAGTGGTCTATGTGAAAACACAAGTTATTGAAACACTCATCCATATCTGCAGTTGCCTACCTACAAGCAAGACAAGGAAAGCCAAAATGCAAAATTAAATGAAAAATATCCAAGAAACAAGTTTTTGCAGAAGGCTAAAGAAAAGGTTTCTACTTTTGTTCACAGCAAGGTCTAACAGTTCTCACTTAAAAAAATACCCACACTACATTTGTCAAAGAATTACCATAGAGGATATATAGTTTTTAACAGTAATCAGTGTGTAAAAATTACTTAACTTTCTTAAGTTTATACAAGCACAATCACACTTGTACTGGATTTAAGGCAAAACAAGTCTTTTCTAAGTATTACCCATTATTCTTTATTTCCTGTTGGACCTGGTATTCGTTCAATTAGCCACATGGGTCAAAGCTAGACTTAATGATAGCTAATCTTCAAGCAATGCCTGTTAATTTTACCTGTGTCTGAATCAAGATAGAGAGCAGGGAACTCCCCATTTGCTAATGTATCCTTCAAGCTCAAAAACTGAAGAACAAAATAAATGGCAGAAATAGATTCAACTGAGGTTTTCTCACTTTTGTGGGAGATAGTAGTCTCTGCTAATCAATTAGTACCATGTAGTCATTTGCTCCAGCCTGCACGAATTAGGAAGAAACAAACATTATTATAAAGTAGGAAAAAAATTGAGTCCTGCTTTTTTTCAATAAAAAGTCAGAGAGCTGAAGCTTTCAAAGCATTTCTTGCTTTTTCTTTTTTGTCCAGCTTTACTATAGGAGGATTTACAGTTTGAAGAAAGAACAAACATTTAAGGGTAATAACCACAGAGTTTTTGTTATTAAAAGGAAAGGAGTTCTTCTCTTATCTTTCATATTTCTGGCATAGAGTTTGCACAAACAAATAAGAAAATCAAGGTAGTCACAGAACTCCCCAACCTGCCACAAGGATTTTTCCCAAGCCACAATTACAAGCAACAAACATAAGTAAGATTTCTTTAACATAGTACAATCATTCTTAAATATCACTTACAAGCCACTGGTGTCAACTGAGAACAGTTAAAGTCAAAGGCACAAAAGCCTGCATAATGAAATTAATACCAAATCTATTGCCTCAACGAGTGGTAAAAGTCTGTCTTCTGCTATCTGAAAATAGAGTTAACATTAACATATTTTGTGGATTATGGACATATTTCACATAAAGTCCAAAATGTCAATGTTTATGAAACACCTTTTGTGTTTCAATAGGGGGTTCCATGAATCCCCCACAGTAGCTATTGCAATTAAAAAAAGAAAAAATTAAAAGTAAAAAAGACATTTATTAAATCTTAAAATATAAATAACATCCTCTAACTTCTGCTTTGTCAGATGACATTTATCTTTATCAACAATAACATCTCACCAAGAATGCACTAGACATATGGCAGCAAGGCAGAAGAAAAATTTCCTGCCCCTACCAACAATACAGCTTTACATTCATAGACAAGATTTGCTGATAATAACAAGCAGTTCCAGGTACCCAACTTCTGACACTAAAAAAGAATATTATTTTTAAAGTGCAGGTATCTAAAGTCTTAAATTGCCTCCTTCTTCCAGCCCCAGCCACCTCAAAACTGAAGTGCCCCTACTTTATATCTACATTAAAAATTGTTCTCAGAGTCACTTTCACCCCAGTTGATAAGTAAGTTATTTGCAAAGCAAATAACCCCAGTTAAAAAGTAAGTTATTTGCAAGGCAAGTTGTATATCAGAGCTACATTTAACACTTAATTTTAAAATGACAGACACAAGATATCTCTGACCTACAAAAAGTGGTCTTAAACCTCTCCAGTACCAGAAATACACTGGAGAATTAGAAATGTACATGGCTGAATTTAATTAAGGGTTAAAAACAAACTGTTGCTGAACAATATAGTTGTGCAGCATTTCCAATATGTATAATTCTCTTAAAGGACTGCAGCCAATGTCTTCAGCTAAATTTGTCAGCCAGTAAAAGCTGACTCAAAGTGAGAATTAATAAATATACTCCAAGGCAGACACCCTCTTGCCTATGAGCCCACTCAACAATTTTTCCTCTGAGTAATTATCATAAAGAACATTGTGACTTACACTAATTAGTTAAATTGTTTCTCTCTCTTCCACTCCCCCCACTTCTTTCTTTTTTGTTGAAGTAGTTGCTATATTGTAAAGTAATTGGTTCAGGGGTTAATCCCTGGCTTATTTTGTGTCTCAGAGGCAAGTGTACAAGTGTATACAAATATGTCCACTCTTTAGAATGTTAGCACAGTGCCCTCTCTTGTCAAAAGTAAATCGAGAGGGACTAACAACAGATAAGTGTATGGAATTTTTTTTTTTTTTTTTTTTTTTTGTGAGGGCAAGGGGGAAGGAGATGTTTTGTTTTGGTTGGCTGTTTTCTGAGTGTTTTTTACACACCAGATTCAAACGTAACTTTCTCCGAAGACTCTCTAAGCAGAGACACCTTAATGAATTGCTCAAATGTGTTGCTAAGCTGCATAAGAAGAACAGACATTCAGAAAACTGACACCAGTATCACATATGTTTCATAGCATCACGTTTTATCCTTAACCCTGAAATTCAATTATTTCCTTTAAACTGGAACAATAATTATGAGATTGATCCATGCCTATGATATAATTCACTTAATTTGTCCGCAGTTGTTTAGGGAATTATAAACTTTCAAGTGAATAAGCTGTTGTAAATGCTGGTAATAATTCATAGACTTATGAATGGGAAATTTCCATGTCATTAGGTTATGTTTGACTAATTTAACAAGAAATAAAGATAACAATGAATGCTCATTTTCTTTTAGTACATAAAAAGAGCAGAGTTTCCAGGCAAATAGAAGACTCCTATATATTTGTGAATTCTACAAGGTAAACTTGCCACAGTGATGACGTATAAAATAAGGAAAATAGATAACATGGAGTGACACACCTGAAGGAAACTGCTCCCTTTATGGAGAAATGAGGATTTAAGATACAGTCTTTTCCCTGGGTTCCTCTTGAAATACAGAGGTGGACATGATTGAAATTTGCATTTAAATGGAAATGGATAAAGGTAAAGGCACAATGTTTAGAAAAATGAGAGTATCCATTTTTCTAAGAGAGAAGCATACTGTTATTGTGTACCATTAAGGTGTCACAGAGCCTAAAAATGTTTAGAAATATTAGACACTGCTACAGAACAAAGAACAGCAAAATGCCATTTGGAAATCACTATACACTGTAGATGAATCTGCCCGAATACTACATCATATACAATTGTCTTTAATGTTTTCTGCTGCCATTACTGAATGAGAGTCCTGTTCACTAAGCAGTAGAAGATCTATTAGATAGCTTTCTGAGACTTTTCAACTGCAATATAATCCAGAATCCATTCATCATTCTATTCTCGTGATTTCTGTAGGTCTTTCTCCATAGGGCACCACCAGACCCTAAAATATTTGCCTGGTACACCTTCTGAGAATGCACTGTGAATTTTAACTGTGTCACATGAAAACCCTGATGTGTTTCCATGATGCCAATGAGGAAATACACATTTTGCTGAATATAACGAAATGTAGGATGCAACGAGTCATAGAATTGTTCAAATCTTGTGTTGATTGGAAAATGCTTTAGCAAATATTGTGTGTGAATCTGAGACAGACAGAAGAATATATTGCCAAGAAGAATGGTAGAAGACTGAGAATTCTTCTCTGCCTTCCTTTCCCAAACAAGAAGATAGCAAATAAACCTTGTATATGTGCAGACTCAATACACACAGGCACAAATATATGAATATTCTGCATTTTTATAAGTAGAGAGTCTAAATATGTGTGCGTGTGCCCAGACATTAACAAATTTACACACTGAATCATCCCATTTTCGAAGTTTTGGGTCTGTTCATGTCTAACTTTGTAATGCAAATGAATAATTATAAGACTGAAAAGATTTTGGAGCTTGATATTTCTTTCACTATTATAATTTTCTGCATTTGTAGCATTTTTCTCTTACCTTCTCTTACCTTCTCTAGCCCCTTTTTCTCACTAGTTTTACAGTGATGTTAACCCTCTACTTTAAAATAGCATTGGTGCAGCTAAAATCAGAAATATCAGTCAGCAGGATCATTTTCAGAGCATTTCGTATCTGGAAGAAAACAGAAAAGACCAGAATTTTCTCCAGTAAAACTCCAAATGGATATGAGTTTTAGCTATTACAGCTCAGTTCAGATTCCTATTATTTACCTCAAATCTACTAAGGGATTTTAACAGTCTTTCTTAGCCTTTCTGGATCCATATTGTGAGCTCCATCTCTTTCATCTCTCTTATGACTGTACTGATATGAAGGACTTCATCACTTTTCCACGACAGTGGCATTTGGGGCTTTTGAACTCTTCGTCAGCTGAGGGAAGTAAATTCCAGTGCTTGGGTGGGGTGAAATCATGGGAGACAGTGCTTCTTCCACTATCACTTCCAGAGTCTCCTGATAATAATAAAGCCACAAAAAGTTACCCATCTGTGGTGTTCATGGTAGAAATATAAGCAAAGGAAGAATGTTTTGTCATCCTCCCATTGGGCTATCATTTTGAAGAAGAAGATTCACTTGCATACCGGGGCTTATGAAACCAAGTTTATGGTTGTTACCTACTAAGCCACCGGAATATATTGATAAATCAGTTTCATACATATACCTGTGAGGTTTTTGTTTACATAAATAAATCCCTTGTCACTGAAGACAAACTTAGCTATCTGCATAAGCAGCAGCAGCATTTTTGCACTGTTGATACCAATGGAGAGGAGAACTTAGTCTTGGATGTCTTTGGTAAAGCAGTTAGCAAAAACATGGTGACAACTGCAAAGGCACCTGACAAAATGGTAACACCTTCAGCAAGAACTAGACTTACTTACATCATAACTGAACAGCCCAACAGAGAAGGTGGAAGTCTTCTCTGGTCTTTACCCACAGACCCAGGTGCCAGAGAGCTAAGAGGTATTTATCTCAAGATTTTGTCATCCAATTCCTAAAAAACTGGATACAAATATGCATCATGGACACCATGTAAGTCAGATAATCTCCTTTCTCATTAACTAGTTTTGGTCCTTGCACAGTTGATTCAATAGGACTGACATCTGGAATGATCCAGGAAGAACAGCACTCTTAAACTAGGTCATTACTGATAAGAAAAAAAAGGGGGGAAAAAGGCAATCTTCAAGTGAACTCAAACAGATAGACCCCTCCATAAGAGTCCACATTTTTATTTAAATGTCATGTATACCTCGCATGAAAAGCAAAATAGTTCAAATATATACATCTCCACCATTAAAGATTCTTTTTTCATACACCTGTGACTTCCCAAGACTTCAACTGTCTTCACTGCCAGGGACCAAAAATAAAATCGTAATTGAAATACTGATAAGATAGAAACCTTTAATTTACCTTCTCCCTAAGCAACAGGACTTTTCCAGCTGCATCTGATATACTGTTCTTTTTCATGCCTGGGCTGGTGTAAAATTATCTTATCTTTAGATAAAATATTTTAGGGATTTGGGGATTTTGTGTGCCTCAGGACAAAGGACAGTGTTTGTGAGAAGATCACTGCCCCCTCATTGAGGCAAAATTCCACACTTATTGAAATTTCAGTGTAACAGAAAAGTATGCCATTTCATAACTATACTATCTATCATACACTGTAGTCATTTTTACTACAGGACTGCTTGAACATCAACAGCTGAGTGTCAAAAAGAGCTGGTAGTAGAAAAATGACATATGTATTTTCCCAATAAATTCATTGGGCATTTTTTTTAACTTTTGATTTTCTTATCAAAGTGAGCCCATTTTTAGCACACTACAGATCTATATGCAAAAATTTTTCTAGGAAAATAAGATTATGTTGTAACTTGCCTATCTGATAACATTGATTCTTTCAATATACATTTGTGAATCAATGATGAATAAAACTGTAAAATACTGAAGAGAGAGGTTTATGGTATGACCCCCATTCAGGACTGAAAACGAAACATTTTCTTCTGAAACAATTAATAGGTTGGAAACAAACTCCTGGGAGCAACTTTTAATGACAACATATGTCTGCAAACCTTTTCAGTTAAGCAAAATACAGACCACAGCACCATTCTGTAAATATGGTAAAACCAGCTTTGAAGGATTTATGCTGATTTATAGCACCTGTTGATGATGACAACTGAGCTCTACATAATTTAATCTATTTCCTAGGTAACATTTTCAGAGATGTTTCTTAAGATGTAGCTCCATGCTCTTACTTTATTTCTTGTTTTAGGTTAGATCTTTTCTTCATGTGCTGCGTTCTGGCTAATAATATCATGGACAATTCAGAGTATGTTGCTATGACAAGCACCAGGTCCTGGCAAAGGTGCTTAGTAACTTTTCCTCAGTTTACTTCACACATGTGTGCAGTGCTGTATCTGATCAAGATACATCTAAGCTGGACTTGTTTGATCTTTTCAGGTCTCAAAGCCTCTATTTCTGAGTTATCTGCATCTTCCTGTTAGACATGGCATCAGAGGAGCACCCCTTCTGCCCATCCCCACTCCATTTCCTCTTTATTCCAGATAATAGAAATAAGGGTGTTTTAATTAAAAGGCCTTTAAGGAAAGGATAATTATTAATTACTTAGATTTGTACAGGTTTGTTTTCAGTTCAGGCAGTGCACCAAAACCATGAAAATTAACACATGTAACTAGCACATGATTCCCACTACTCAGGAAAGAAACTAAGGAAGAAATGACGTTTCACCCAGCATCTCAGCTGGATGGCTAATGTTCCAAACTGCCTAGCACCACAACTTCAAGTCATAGAAAAGATGAGAACACTCGGAGTATTATAATTTCTCAGTTTATATCTGCATTTTTATTCCTGCAAATATGGACTCATATTATCACTTTCTCGTGATATTTGGCACTGAGTACTCCAGTGTTAGGACCTGGAAAACAAGCAGCCCAGCTGTTTTAACTGCTTACAGTCCTTCCACAGCAAACCACGTTTCCTTCATTATTCACTATAGCAACTGCAACAAGGGACTAAAAGTAAGAAAAAATTTTTTGTCATGCTCTTCAGCAGATTTCTCAGACACTAGTTCAGACACACTGAGTAGGCCGTTCTGCTCAGCCTTAATTCACACATTCCTATTTTGGCCAGGAAGGTGAGGAATAGGACAAAAACGTATGGCGGAAGGAGCCATGCCAAAACAGTGGAAGGAGGAAAATACTTTTCTTACTGATGGACCTATGTAGTTAATGATTGCTTTCTTCAAAGATATGCAAACCACACACGTGCATGTATAAATGTTTAACCTGTGTGTGTTGATTTTGATAGCATTTGTGTACAGAAAAAAGCAAAATACATAAAAAAGATCAAATGTTAAGCATGAAAGACATTCTGCACTGGTTTAAGATTTTGTTGAGAGTGGGGTGTTTTGACTTCAGGCTTCTACACTTTAAACTATCATTTTACTTTTTCCCAGAACAATCTTAGCACCAGTCTTAGTTTCCTATTTATGTGCTAATGTGCTCCCTGAACAGTCAAAAAGAGTCATTGCTGATTATTTGCACTCACTGAAAACTTAGCCTGTTAATAGCTGTAAAAAAAAAAAGAAAAAGAAAAAACAAAGAGAAAGAGAGAAACTGGATAACAGATAAATAGATAAAGTTCGGGGAAAAGTTTATGCAGAGAACAGGAAGAAAAAAGGAAGAAAAAAAAACAATTGACAGACTATTCTTCCTCCTGCTGTTTCAGTGATAGCTATTAATGCGTTTTAAAGTCTTCCAGATTGGTCTTAAGAAATCAGTTATCCTGGTCCTTGTTTCAGTAGAAAGACCCATGGGAGCTATTAGCAGTAATCTAAGTTAATAAACTGTAAACTAAGTTTTTTTTTTAAGGAGGAAAAAACCCTACAACCTTTGACAAAATAATTGCACCAGTTATAAAACAGCCCAATGCCAGTTAACAGTCGCATCAAGCCACTGGGGTGTAAAGAAGATATCCATAACCAGAACACTTCCAGTGAAACTGTTTGTTTTCTCTTATTTAAAGTGTTCTTTTTTTACAAAAAAATATTTCCTTTGGAAGCTGTAAAATGTTTGAATAATGTCTGATGGTGCTTATCCACTGGCTAAAGTCTTCAGTTAAAATAAAGAGAGGATTTAGGGCTTGATTCACAAAACACTTATCTGCAACTTATAGAGCCCTTTATGTTAGAGAAACAGGGCATTTGCATGCAAAAAGTAACTAGCACTCTGAATCCCAATATTTCCTATTCACAGAATAAAACCCATCATGTGCAACTCCTCTGATATCAGCTACAGTCTCTTGCATACGTATGTGAGGAAAAAGATAGAGCATAAACCCAAACAAGGTGGTTTTGTGTTCTAGAGAGACAGCTCCCTGTTGTCAAACATGCCATATTCTTCCCTCCCTGACAGCAGCAATATTGACAAGAATGCAAAGGACAGGACCTTGGGTGACATGATATAGTGTGAAGTGCCCCTGCCCATGGCAGGGGGTTTGGAACTAGATGATCTTAAGGTCCTTTCCAACCCTAACTATTCTATGATTCTATGACTGCAGCAGTAAGTGTACAACCAGTTCTTCAGAAGATCCAAAGGAGAACTGCACCTTTCAAGAAATCTTTGACCTCTCTGTCTGATTGGATCATGGAATTGTATTTGTCTCACCTAAATAATTCCAATGGAATGAGCATTTTTGGGTTTGGTCATCTAAAACCAATCATTTGGGAGTAAAATTAAATTTAGGCAAAAAATTCCCATTGAATAAACTATCTTTTGGTTATCTGAGTGCTTTACCTGAATGATCCTAACAATCTTTTGAACTTTAGCTGAGAGATAGACAAGATGTCTTCAGAAAAGAGCCCAAAAGGCTCAATTCTTCTTCCTCTACCACAGCTTCAAAGGAAGGAGCATTCTCATTTTTGTTTTGGGAAACATTGGCTGCAGTTTGCTCATTTGGACATCTTCCACAAAGTCACAAAGGAAAAAACTATATAGACATGAATGGAGGTCAATCCTCCAGCACAAGTAACTCACTTTAGTGCCGGACCAGCACCACACAGAAAACCAAAAGCTTGCAAACATATTATCTGGAAATTCCCCTGGCATCAATGTTAGAAGCGACTGCAAGTGGAAAGGTGTTACAAGGAAAAAGTGTCTTTTCATCAGCAAAGGTATATTATTCCTAGCATAACCTAAAAGATCCATTTAGCCTTAAGGAATTCAAGGGAAGCTAAGGACTAAAATCTTTTTTGCTTTCCTGTTTTACTCACCCTTCTTTGTGTACCTACACATAGGCTGTAGAACTAATTCTTCCTCTGGTCTTACATATTTGACTTCTGTTGGTTGGACAGCAGCTGGCCAATGCTCATCCAAGAGTTTTAAGTTGCCATCTCAGAGACAGAAAAAGATGTGAATAATTTCTAGCTGGTCACACAATGCTGGGCTGTACCCATTCTGGTATTCCTGCAATATACAATAGCAATGAAGTTACAAATCATTACAAATTGTTCAGTTGGTTAACTCTGTGTTTGTATTTCATCCAGAGCAACCGGACCTAGTTGCAACCTGGACTTCAGAGCACTGCTACTCTAAACAGAAGAGCTATACAAGTAATGAACACAAATAAGTTAAAGCCCGATGGTTCATTATAATGTATGGAAAACCCACTAACGTACTTGTTTTCCCTAAAAAAAAAATCTTTGCCACAGTACATGAAAGTAAACATATTAGAAGGATGGAGGAAATACTATTCTTTCTCTGTTAAAACGCTATCTGTAGTCAGTCCAATTGCAGCTCGACACAGTCTTGATGAGATACAGTTTAAGGGCATGATATTGCAATGGAAAATGCTCCTTATTCGCTTCAGTTTTGGCTTTTGACAAATATTTGTTTTATTAGGCAGCTACAATAACAAATGTTTTGCACCAAGGTTCAGATCATAAAAAGTATGTATTTATGCCCTAAATCAGCTAATGCTATAGAAACATAATAACCAAACTCTTCTCTTTAGAGGCCCACTGGGACAACCCAAATAGGACACCCCCATCAGGGATATTTAATATCCAGAGCAAACAAAACAAACTGGCCTACCCACACCAGGGTTTGGATTCCACCTAGTCTGTGGTAAACCTACAGACTAGCTGAGATGCAGTCATGATTTCATCCCAGATGCACATGCTGTGAAGGACCTCTGGCAACTTGCGTGGGTTTAGGGGAAGCCAGGAGCATCTGCTAAACCAGGGCCCTCCAATTCCCTGCAGCTGCCTTTCACCCAGTTTGCAGACGTAAGGCTGAATAGAAAACCCATCAAAATCAACGGGGTCTTTTGATTGGCTGCTGCTGGCTTTGGATTAGGACTACAGAGAGAAGGCAAATCATCATTCTTTCTTAAAAAGTATTTAAAAATTATCCTTTAATAACTCTAATTTAATTCATACTGAATACTGATAAAACACTGGTTATACATATTTCCATCTGGCTCGTACCCTGTGGAAGCACATCTCAGACTTCGTATCACTTTCTTCCTGGGGGCTGAATGTTTTGCACTTCTTGTTGGCTCGGGCCATTAATGTTAAATTATCTACAAGGGCCCGTTTATTTTTAAAACTCCCCAGTCTGCATGTGAGCATGTGGATTTTAAACTGTGGTTTGAGAAGTCCGAAGTTTTCTATGAGGATTATTGCTTTTATATATCACAGCCAATCCAAAGGTTTCTAAAGCTTCCAAAAAACTGACACCATATGTCTGAGTACAATGCAATCTACAGAATTATCAGCAACAGCAAAAATGTCACATTACACACCAAGAGCTACAAACACATAACAAGTGTATTGAGTAGCACGTATGCTTGCAAAGAAATTAATCGACTCACATGCATACAAAGGGATTTCCAAAGTGCTAAAAACATATTTCAGTGAAGAAATGCACTGTGCCAGGTTGTGATTTGCAATATAATAAATAATCCTTATAAAATTCACTTAACTTTCACTCTGTCTAATGTGAGGCTTCACAGATTGTACAGAATATGCTTTGTGTGACACAACATACAGAAAACAGCACATGAGGAACAAAAAATAAAATCCTTTTTCAGGTCAGTAATAAATGTTCCCAGAATCCTGGCAAAATTTTCAGAATGCATTGTATTTGTCTATTTACTCTGTTTACGTATTTGTTTGTTTGTCACGCGCCAACAGAATTCTACCAAACATTCACCTCAGATACATAGCAATGTCTACAGAATTATAGCTGTGTTTTTAGGGGGGATGGGGAATACAAAGTGACGATTCACATCTAGAAATCTGGTTTCATAAAAATTAAAAAAAAAAAGGGAAAGAAAACAGGATAGGGAACCGCTAGCATTATTTATTCACTTATTATCGTACAATCTGGACTAAGTTGTAGGAACAGAAATTTTTCTGAGCAAGTTAAAAATAGTGAGATATAAATGGAAATAATAATGGGTAATAATAAATCGTAATTAGCCATGTTTTTCACTGCAATTTCATCTTTCATCCACAATTGCGCAGTACCTTAAAGAAACAGGTTATGAATTCTGAACCCCTGAACATTTTATTCACAGAAGTGAAACATAGGCATTCTTTTGAGTAAGTGCTCCATAAGATGAAATATAAGGTCCTCATTTGGCATAAAAGATGAGCCCTACAGTATTTCAGTGAGGGTACATGTTACTAATCCTTGCAGGAGAAGAGAAAATTAAAAGGAACACGTTGTAGATTTGGGTGCATTTTTAAAAAAAATTAGAAAAGTATTCATTTGAACTGCTGTTTAACTGAAATCAAATGCTTCTTGAAAAAAAAAAGCATGTTACTTTTTACCAATGTTACATCTTTTGTGAAAGTTCATCGTATTTATTTGCAATTTTGTTTTTGGTTCTATTTTGATTCACCAGACAGGTAAACTTTTACTTTTAAAAATCTAAAATGACTTTTCAGAAAGTTCTCAGCTAATCAGTGACCATGGCAAAAATAATATCATTTACCTGCTGAACAACATTGACCAATAAACTGTTCATTGTGTTTAAAGTCTCTTGTGGATTTTAATCATGACACAGGAGTCACAATTTCTAGTCCCAAACAGAGTAGTTCATCCTGTAACACCAGCCAAACATTTGCCTTTTTCACTGTCACCTTAAATGAGAACAGTAATAAAGGTATGAATTGCAAAAATAATCTGTAAATTACTATACAGTTTGGTTTTAAAACTTTCTTAGGAAATATTTATTTTAATTTATTAACTACAATTTGAATTAATTATTTAAAAGGATTGTATTGTATTGTATGAATACTATCACTGATAAGAGATTATCAGTCAGGGAACAAACTGATCTGACTCTTCATCTGCAAAGGTGAATTAAGCAGCTAAAAACCAATGTTTGTTTTTCTTTTTGCTTTTTTTTCTATCAAAGTCTTCAGTGAAATATTTAAGTACATATTCAAAACCAAGCAGAATAAAAGTTAAACATAAACATAAACATACATAATTGTTGAATCAAAGCCAAGAACTAAAAGACCTTATTGTCTATGAGAAGAAAAGTAATTTTCAATTTTTCTGACCTCTTCATAACACAGGGTACAGTTTGCAGCATGATGAACCTGGGATAGTTGGAATACCTAGCAAGGCTACAGGTATTTACTTCTAACTGAAGAAACAAATCTTTTAAAGTGAATTTCCTAGAGATTTCAGCATTATTTTCTTACCCATTAGCCCTCTTCTGCTGTTTCTGAGCACAAATTTAATTGCTGAAGTGAAAATTTTCTTCTATTTAATTGCAGTTTGCGAACATACTGCAAACTAATCTTGAAAAAAAGCACCAGCTCTCTCTGGATAGAAAACCTCAATAGAGAAGAAGTCCAAGTAGCACCTTATTTGCATTCTATCAGTGGGAGATGACTCGGTTTACACACAGCTGTAACAATTTTCTTCAGAAGTTTGGCAAGAGTCTTGGGACCAAAAAGATAAATAACCATGTAACTGATGTGGGAATTAGTAGGTGACAACAAAAAGTTCAGGTTTGGCCCCTGATAGTGAAGGAAATTAGTACTTTTATATGAAAGGAGATATATTTCACTGTGGGTTGGGACAAATTTCCTATTTGAATTGCCTTTAGAATGTGGCTGAGTTGGGTGCTAAGAGTGCATTGTGACAGCAGGAGGGAGCACACAGCTCTGAATGGGCTCCAGGTTCAATGTGCAACGTTTTTGTTTCAGTACAAATGTTTTTCTGCAATACTATTCAGAGATCGTTCTTCTGGAGGACGCCACATTTGTGCCTGAATCTTGGGCTGGATGCTCCATCTCTAGAGCTGGAAGGCCAGGTTGTTTTTCCTCTGCACTATGCAGTAAAAAGAACAGCAGTAATACACTGAGGCAGGTTACAGCTTTTGATGTGCTGCCATATAGGTCAGAGAGGCTTCCTTGTTTTCTTACAGTGAGTGCACTCTGGCATGCCGGAGTCAGGTGTTTATTTGAATAGGGACTAAGCCATTCTCCGCTTCTATTACTGCCCCTGCACAGGTGCTGGTTCTCTCCTGCAGCCCACTACTGAAGTGGAGAGCAGGAATTTAAAGGTCTTCTCACTTCAGAATGAAGAAACAAATCAACCACAGACTCCATGAAAACACACAAACCTCAGATAAAATTATACTGGAGATGAAAACTGAATGCTACAAGTTGACCTTAAATATCAGGATCTTGAAAGAGGATGATGACCCTTAATGCAAAACAAGAATGTACAAGATTTTCTATTCTCTCATTAGACTTTCACGGTGCTGTGACAGAGGGTCAGAGGGGAACCCAGGTGAGCCAAACACTCACAGAGAGGGGAATTTGCCTTGCAGTGACCACAGTCTATGTGTTTGCTGAACCAAATATAAGCAGAGAGCAAACACATGCATCCCTGGTGTTGAAGGAAAAGCAAAACAACCACAAACCTGAGCTTCTTTGGTTCTAACTCTTTGGAAGCAATAAATGTTTAGTTATAGTTCAGTCTCTTCAGAAAAATAACTTTTGCTTCTAAGGTTACTTTTTTGGACCAAAAATAGAAATCTGATTTACAGAAACATTTTAACGCTACTGAAAATGCTGATTATTTTATATATCGGGTTTGAATTTTAAACTGTAATTTAAACAGCAGTGTCTCAAAAATAGATTGTGTAGGCATTTGTGTTTGCCACAACTTCTAGGATCATAAATTATGCTACTGTAATTTAGAAAGTTGCCCAAAGAAACTGGACAACACTCAACTTTATTTTAACAAAATTACTGTATGGTGTAGGCTGTTCTGAGAAACTGTACATATAATTCAGACTCTTTTCACCCCTGCAGATACTTTGTTGTAAAAATTTCATGATATTTTGGATCACAAACTTTTAATACATACCTGCCAAATTTTTTGACTCCCTAAAATGCAGGTTTTTGTAGGTACTTGATACTGAAGCTGCATTTCTTTATTCATATTGTATAGCATGTTGCTCTTCATTGTTCTTCAAATCACTGGTAGAGGAAAGAGTATAAAGCAATTGTGTCTCTCTCTACTTTCCATTAAAAAAGGGTTGAAAAGTGAAATGGCATTTTAATGTTTATCCAACACTGTTAGCTGGGTAACAGATTACAGCAGGACCTATTGCAGATGGATGGCTGTAGGTTCCACTGAATAGAGCACGTATAGATAGATACCTTATAAACCAGAAACTGATAGTTAAACTAGATTTAGATAAGTATTTATTTATCTCAATCCTACTGATTTCGTAATTTAAAACAATATCCAATGCTCATGATACCTGAGTAACACCCTTTAACGTCTGGCTTAGCACTCTTCACACTTTTGTCACAAGTATGACAGAGCAAACAACAGCCAGTGGTGGATCTGGGCACTAGGTTTATTTAAGAACCAAGAAGACCAGGGCTTTTATCCAACATGATTATCTTACACATTCACTTATACACTAACCTCCACAGCACTGTTTGTTAAATTCTGACCTCCAGCGAGGGATCACTGATGGCCTGGGAGAGTTGGATCATGATGTTATTGCTTGCCGCTGGCATCCCTTGGCATCTGTTTTAATCTTCTTGATCCCTCAGATCTTCCACACTTCCAGGATCTTTTCTCCAGCTTCCTTCTTCCTGGGCTACCTTCTTCTTTCTGAGACCACTTCTTTTCGGGAATCCTTTGGTTTAGTACCAGTCTTCATTCTGGAACCAAGTCCCCCATTTTCACTATCCAGATAGTCAATACGTAGAAGCCAAACAGAGGAGCAGTTAACTACTTGCTAGCTGTGTTTAATTTCTCTTTATTAACAGGGACATTCAATATGCACCACTTCTATTTAGTCCAGGTATTATCAAAATTAACTGCCAGCCTGTACAGATCACAGTCAACAAGTAGCAGGTTTCTGCGTGAGAGTTCAAAAGTTCAGTTTCCGACATTTACCCACACACACACCCATGCACTCAATTATCCGTTACCTGTTAGCGTTTATCATGTAAGCTAATTTTTTTTCACCTGCATGCCATTTTTTTATGCTTTTGATGACTTTCTCTGCATTGCAATTTGTAAGTGTGATGGGGTTTAGAGCCATGTGACTAAGCCTGGCCTTGTGAGATCCACAACATTCTCCCCACCTGCCTTTGTCAGAGGAAATGGAGATATTCAAAAGACCTTAGAAAAGCACCATCCCCCATTGAGGCAACACACAGCTTGAGGTGGAGCTGCCCCAGCCACCACAGACCTGCCTATGGCAATGCAGGTGCAAACACAGCCTACAGTCCTCAGCCTTGCCAGCTCCCCCGTAAGAAACTCACCATAATACAAAACCTGATGAATAAAGCAATTGAAGTTTATTCTATAGTAAAACATGCTTCAAGGACTTGTGCTAAAGGGGGGCTTATACAAATGTAATTGTATAAAGTTACAGCCAAATTTAACTGCAAGATTGAGGCCTAAACTACATTCCAGTGATTGTCACTCAAGGATATATTTGCAAATACTTATATAGCATTTAGTAACCAAAGGATCATGTTAACTGATAAGAGAAAAATGGGGAAAACCACGTCCACTTTCCTGATCATGGTTAACTAGTGACACCCAGGCTACAAAAAACCAAAACCACACAGAGTCTCCTTAATCTGCATAGAGAGCTTTACATAAGTCTGTGGTCAAAATTCACAGGGGCTTTCCTGTAAACCTCTGTAAGAAAACATATTTATGCTTTTGATGTCTAACATTCTTACTACATAACATTTCTGGAATCTTTTTTTTTTTTCCTTGCAGTAATGTGCACAATCTTCAGTAATATTTGTTTCTTGCAAAGCTGAAAAGAAGGGAGAAAAAAATGAAATAAAGCACCATGAAGAGAAACTTAAATGGAATGGGACATAAAAATTCAGGACATCTATGTTTGATGCCATCATTAAAAAAAAAATAAAAAGAGAGAAAGAGAGAGAGGGATGACAAAGTGAAAAGAAAAAAATGCAGCAACTCTTTTATGTGAAGATTACATTTAAAAATAACCAACTAACAGTCTGCGCTTTTCAAAAGACTGACGTCCTGAAACGCATTTAGATTGATGCAGCCTGAGCCTGAAGTTCTCTTGCTGAGTAAACAGTCAAGTGTTCTTAATAGGAATTGCAGTTTCTCGACATCTGTTGGGGAAAAGGGAATGGTGAAACAACAATTTAGATCGAGATTGGTTTTGTTAAATGCATTTAAATTCCAAGATTAGTGGTGTTCTTTCTTTTTCAATTAGCATTTACTTGCAGAAAGGTTACAGATGAAGGGGCTGAGAAGGAGTTCTTTGAGGGAGGGGGGGTAGCTCCCAGGGCAGTACAGAACTCACTAAAATGTGTAACACAGACTAGCACAGAACTTTAACATAAACTCACAACTCCTACAAAAGCTAGTGCCTTTGAAAAGCTCTATGAAGGAGCAAAAAAATAAAAATAACCCAATAACCGTTTAGCTCACGTTGTTGAGCTCCTAAGAACCAAGCAGGAATTCATATATGAAAAAAATTTATTATTGCCTTTCAAAGGAATTTTCCAGCCCATTCATTCTGCAGTTCCCCATGCTGATTAGACTGTGAGAGTACTGTGACTTCTAGGGGTCACAGGAGGGTAAAAGAAAGGAAGGCTACAAGAAATGTCCTGCTTTGCCACTTTTCAAAAAAAAAAAAAGTCTTATGAATTTTGTCAGGCAAGGGAAGATCCTCATAGCCCAGTGAAACTGTTGTTGCCATTTTGGGGAAACTGCAGTAACGAATCCTGGAATGTTCTGAACTGTCTTTCCTTGTTCCCTGCTGGAACGTATGTTAGGACTTCAGTCATTGCTCCAGACTGAGGCTACTGCAACTGCTTTGATTTCAGTTTGAACGTTAAGCGAAGAAGAATACTTCCTAACCTGTACTACGTAAAAGATTTTTTCAGCACATGCATTTCAAGTAATTCCATGCTTTATATCTGCATAACTTGTTTGTGTGTTGTCTTATGTTGCTTTGGTGTTTTGTTATCATGGTGCTTTAAAACATCTGAAATCAGGATGATGTGTTTGTTTGCTTCATTTGGAGCATTTTGGATTATTCTTCTTTTTCCTTTGCAAATCCTGGAAATTTTTCGTCATACCTTAGTCACTGACAGTGCACTCAGATCTGGACAGACATTATTCAGTCCCTGCTTGAATACCTGGGGAATGTAAAAAGAGATACCAAACAAGATAAATCTTGGCCCATTTGGAAAACCAAAGAAAAGGACGAACTGTAAAGATACATTTTTTGCTATCACTGCAAATTCAAACAATGTTTTAAACACTTCTTCCAAAGCATCCGCAAATCAACAGAAAGCATCCTGTTGGCTTTGCTGTTTAAGTGCAAGAATCATTGTAATGGGCAACACACATGTGTTAGCATTAATACAATGTATTTGGTGTTCTCTCTGTTGGTAAAGCAATGTCAGCCTACAGGAGTTCTGTTTAAATCTCTCTCTGGACACTTAAAACTAGCTGAGATTGATTGCACTATTTATTGATCGCATTTATATTGTCTTGGAGATTTAAGCCTAATGCTAATCTGATGAAGTGCAGATGAAATAAGCTGTAGTGGTTAGCCCTATGCTCTTTATTATGCACAGACGTTAAAGGACGAGTGTGAACAGAAAGTACGAACAAATGAGGGTATAGTTGGCCCTGTGGGATAATTCTCTAACCACAAGTTGTTGTGATCACAAGAGACTTTACAGGAAACTAGGCTTTGGACTCTTGCTTTTTCAAAGGGAGAGTCCCCCACCCCCTCCTTTTCTCCTTCTCAGAAACTTTCATTTTTTTTTTATCTGTCTCACCTTGTAAAACACAGATAGTAGCAGACATGTCTTCCTCTTTCTGCTTAACAGCATGGTTTTCAGAAGGCCTCCTCATCATATGTAAATATCATTCAGCCTGTTGTCTCACTTTGATGTTATAGCTATGCCCATAGTGTGATAGCTGGGTCACCTGTTGCAAAGCCAGGGTTGGTCTGTGGGAAAGAGGAGCAGTTTTATTGATGGCAGTGAAGGCAATGACAGGTTGCACCATCTGAGGACCAGGCACACAGAGCAGTGTTTCATTTTGGCTTTACGTAACTTTATGTAACTACAGTTTCTCTTCTGCAGCAATCATCTTGATCAACGCTTCAGGATGCTTGATTTGTTTACTCGTATCTCCTATGACACAAAATAAAAGTTTAATTGGACAAGTTTTACTCTTGTAGCTAGTTCCACTATTGCTAGAATTATTTCATATAAATAAAGGCTGCATCCTTTCAATTATTTTGTTCAATGCAAATACTCAGGTAATTTGCCAAAAATAACATTTAAAAAAAAGTAGAAGCTGGCAAGTCCTCTGTTTATTTTAAGTAGAACTACCCTGACTCTTATAACAAAAAAAAAAAGAGAAAAAAGAAAAAAGGAAAAGACAACAAATCTTTAGGAAAGGACTAGGCTGAGCCTTCAGTTTCCACCTAGCAAAGCACTAACTACACTGTACCACATCAGCTGTATCTCCAGGAGGTGCTGTGTCACACATACACTGCTCTGACATACACTTCTCAGCTTCTGTCCTGTTCTGGGTGTAGTAGGTATTTATGTCAGCAACAAATCATCAAGTACATATGTCTGTCCACCAGTGCACATTGTAGGGAAAAGGTGATCCCTGGTTTTACCCATTTGTCTGTCATAGAACAGCTGATGTAGATATTTGGCCACCACAAAAAGGACATTTAATGTTTCAGATTAGATTAACTCGCTCTCTGCTTTAAAACAGACCCTTAGTTAGGTCTTTGGTTTGGGTGAGCATGTACAAGAAAAGTACACTCTACAGAAACATTGTGGTTTATATCATGCCAAAACACACTGTGAATGACCTAAAGATTACCCACACATTGACAGATCAATTTTGCTGTGCAGGATGGGTTAGATAGCAGAATTGCATATTGTACTCATTGGAAAAGGACTGTGAGCAGCTTTGGATTTACTCCCTGCCTGGGAACTGGTTAAGCCCCAGAGATGTTCCTGCAGCTGGGAAAGGACATGCTGCTGAACACAAAGTGTTTCATTACAGTATAAACATCTGCAAAGGTCTTAGCACTAGGTGAAAAGTAGAAGCAAAGCAAAAAGTGGCAGAGCTGCGAACAGAGGAGAAAACAAAAGAGAAAAGAGATTCTGAAATTCAGGTCCAACAAAGTCTTGATAGTCAGTTGTATGGCTGTCACACGATCAGATGATTGTTAAGAAGTTACAGAGTTGAGGTGATAACCAGTAGTTTATGCTTTCTTACTTCATTGTAACACAAAGTTGAAGACACCTTCTTGAACTATCACGCTGTCAAGGGATCTGGTGAGGATACAGTGCAAGAATGGCAGTCCTGGGGTAATGGCTGGACTTGATGATCATGGAAGCCTTTTCCAACCTAGTTCATTCTATGGTTCTTACAGCAGGTATGGGGATCAGGTCCTGATCAGGTCATCTTTATGCTAGACATACTGGGACTCCTCCCAGAAGAAGTTACCCATGTGCAAAGTTACTTAACTTTTTCTCCAGGCAGTGACTTGAAAGGATGAAATGTAAAAAACTGAAAAAGGAAAAATAATTTTCCACATAAAGGAGTTGTGACAAAATAGATTGTGGTTTTTTACACAAATTCCACTCAGTCAGTTCAGAATTGAAAGGAAATACAGACAAAGATGCCTGAAGAGAAGAGGCTGAGGAAGTAGAAAACTAATCCTTAATGAATCTGGGTCTGGAATTTGTACAGGTTGTCCACTTTAGTTTGCTTCAGGCTGAATTTATTGCATATTAAAGGCTTTAATAAAATGCTCTGGGTCATATGAATGTATTTTTAATGTTTTTATGCTGTGGCATGTTCTAAGCAAAAAGTGTCATCCCACATATATCACATTTGTCTAAATTTGCATTCTCCCAGATGGCCACATTTATTGACTTTGTGAAGTGAACTGTCTCTCTCTGCTTCCAGCCAATCAGGGTTTGCTGGAGGATCAAAGAAAGTGAATCCTTCATTGTTTCATCTACTGCTGAGAATGACCCAAAACTAAAATCTCTTGACACAAACACCCTCAAATATCAGCCCCAGATTAGCACAGAAAGTTCCTGGCTCAAATTCAATTTTCATTTTTTACACTTTCCATGTAATTCAAAAATATTTTACCTGTGAACATGAGGACTTCTCTTGCTATCATGTTATTTGCAACCTCAGATATTAATCACAATTGAAGGTAAAAACAAACCCATTTCACACCTGCTGAAGAAACTAACTTTCCATTTATTCCATGTATACTCATTTATAATTATGTGGCCCAGAACCCAAGAAAAGTACTCAGTTCCTTGAATTCCTAGAAACTGAACTTT
Source organism: Coracopsis vasa (assembly GCA_026283785.1). NCBI lineage: Eukaryota > Metazoa > Chordata > Aves > Psittaciformes > Psittacidae > Coracopsis > Coracopsis vasa. The sequence goes on along the minus strand of JANHGB010020941.1, from coordinate 115,929 downwards.
AAATAACTTGCAGAAGAATAATTTTTTCTGGTCCTCCTAAGACTGCTCTTTTCAGCTATCATTCTTTGTTAATTAAAATTCACAAAATACAGTCAAATTCCTCACCTTTATATCAAGCTAAAGGGAAGTGACCAACAAAATTTCCACAGTCCAGGGAGCTGCCAATTCCTTTTGCAGCAAGTGTTTAATCACTCATTTGTTTTTCAGGTCCAAGTCTAATAGTATGGGAATTTAATCATGGTTTCTATTAGTGCAACTGCTTGAAAGGGTCTTGAAGACATTTCTTTTCACTTTAGTTTGCCCTGTGGATAAGTAGAGCACTTTGGTTCTGTATTGATTTGTCCTTTACTGCAGTGATCACCTTTCATTTTCAAGCATTCACCTTCCATTCATGAGCATTAAATCCCTATTTAAAAGAAATAATAGAACTTGAATGGTGGCTCAATAGGGCAATGATCAGTGGAAGAACCCAGATGACTTTATCTGGGTCAGAACTTTATTTCATTAGGATAAATAGTGATTTCTTACTTTCCTCTTCTCTGTCTCTCAGACAGCGACCCGCCTTCCCTCTCCCTAAGGATGTGGAGACCAGCTGCCTTGAGATAAGAGGAAAGGAAGGGAAAGAAAGTGCATTTATAAAGGACATAGGTCTACACGTGCAGTTTGCAGCATATAAAAGCCCCCTGTGTGTGAATATGGGCTAACACATCAGCACATGTCTGTTTTGAAATGAAGAGCAGCAGGTACATTTTGACACAAATTCAAATCAAACGTGTGCCTTTGATATCATACTGGCAAAACTTGATCATATGCTTTGCTAATCGAGTGTGCCGAGTCTCCTATGCTTATGTTTTTTGGAATTAAATTGCATGACTGTGCTTTGCTCTGTAAAATGTGTAAATGTGTAAATTATGTCAGGACAGATTGCAAATGCCAGTTGAAGAAATAAAAAATATGCTGCATTCATTGTAAAGAGTGCAGGGGTGTGGCCTGGGAGATGGTGAGAAGGGGTTAATGCCTCCTAGCAATATTCCTGGAAGAAACAGATTGATTTATTAACTGTTATTTGTATTACTAGTATTAACAGCTCAGTGAAGAAACACCAGAAAACCCCATTCAGGACTTAAAGCTGGCAAGATTGTACTCCATCAATAAATGTAGAGCCATGGTTTTTACCTGGAAGAATTTGTTGCACCAGCGTCAAGAGGGAACAAGTGACTGCAGTGAGCAAAGACAGAGTGTCTGAGTGAAAATGGCATGAAGTTATATGTTGGCCATGTTTCAGAAGAGCACTTATATAAGAACTTAAGACCATTCCCTACAAGAAAAGCGTTTAAGCAGAAGCTTATGCACAGTAATGAACAAGAATGTGCCCTTGAAATAGGGCCAATATATACAGCTTGCTTGATACATTATATTTACTTATATGGAAATATTTGATCATATTTTAATGTATTTTAATTATATTTTCAATATCCAACTAAGTCTCAATTCCCTCTGCTGTCCCATTGTTTATCTCTTTTCCTCATGCTTTCTCCATTGAAAGAATTACTTGAGATTACTATCCAGATACTACCCTGTTCTAGTATCCTAACTTATTTAAAAGGGATCCTGACAACCAAAGACTGTATTTGAAATCAAGATGCATGAAGATCCATTGGAATCAGGATCAGCAAGAATTTGTCCCTAAGTTCAGTTGTATCAGCATATATCTCAACTTGCAATGGAGTTGTCAACCAGGAGTGATCTTGCAAGTCTTAGACAAGATTCATTTAAATAAGTATCAGAAGATTGTGCTGGAGCAGATACGAGTTGATTGTGATATCAATTTAAACATATGTCATTCAGAGCACTGAGAATAAATACACTGATTTTACAGACCTTTTTTTAGCCCCAGTTATTTGTTTAAGTGGGTCATGTTTAACCTACAGAGTTACATAATAATTTCTGTGCTTTTATTACTGAATGTTTAATATTTTATTATCAAACATATTTTCTAGTCATGTTTGAACTTTTTGCTTTGATAACCTCAACTTCAGAACTATACCTTTACAAGAAAAAGGAAAATCCTTTAAAACCAGAGTGAAAAAAGAATTCCAAGGAAACACCATTTGTTATAAATAACTGACTCTGACTAGATGCAACCTAGTATTACCAAATTTCTAGAAATCACAGATTAAAGTTTCTCAGGGTTTATTTTTCAAACAAGGATCTCTAAGTCTCATATGTGATGTTTTTTCTTCCCCAGGAGCAGAACAGACTTACTGATTCACATCAAGCTTCCAAATCGGTATAGAACTGCTGAACATCAGTATTCACATTGCCACAGATTCATTTGAGCATCCTGACATCTCACTTAGTGGTCCTGCATTTAAGAACTGGGATCCACACCATATTTATATTTATTAGTATAGTACTCAGTCACCTAGAATACTTACTTAATTTTAAGCTTTGGAACTTGCGGGTAGTATATGCATATTACAATTATATAGTTTAAAAATTTCCCAAGAACTGTCCTTCTACAGTATTAAAAGCATGGGTATTGTCCATGACTTTCCACAGTCTTGATACCTAAGAAATTTTCATAAATTTCATGGAAAAAAACAACAATCCAGAGATAAAGAAAATACAAACAGTCTAAATATCTTGAATGCCTTAGAGCATTGTGACTGTTGAGATAGATTGGAACAACTGAACAATTGTAACTAAATTTTTATTAACCTGTGGAGTGCATCACCAGCCTACAACTTCAGGGACAAAAGAGGTTTTCTTCTTTTCCTGCATGTGTTTTGCCATCTCTCCATTGGTCTGACTGCTTAAAGACCAGCTGCTACTTGCCATCCAGTTAATGGGAGGAAAGAAGGGCACTATTAGATTCAATAAAGGTATCCTGGCCCTATAGCAATTTACCAGACTGCTATATATATTTCATCTTTTACCTTCAATTAAGGTAATGTAACAATCAAGCTGACTTTCTGAAATACATGATTATGTGAAAAATATTTCATCACACATTTTACAATGTCAGGTGTCTTCCTTTAACTTCTAGAATACGATTCACATTATGGCTTTAGTGATTATCTACTGCCGATGCCAAAACCTCTCCTATTATTCTGAAAGGCTGTTTTGTTTGACTTTATGTCTTAAACCTACTCTGTGGTGCTGCACTCTCATTTCACTGAGGTTCATCTGCTAGCTGTAGAGTTAGCTTCATATTTAAAAGGGAATTGGATGAAGGTGATGGGAATACATGGAAAAGTTATGTCACAGTGATAATCTGGGACACCGTAGTAATACTGATATATTTGTAAGGTATGTCTACTTAATAAACATATTCAAAATTGAATATTTGAATAAGTTGAAAAGTCTCTGTGTCTTTTTAAGCAACCAAAAATGGTTGAAGAAGAAAATTTCAAATGTAAAAGAAATGAAATTTCTTTCTTGGGAAAGATTCTGAAATTTTTTAACTTGACATTCCTCAAATTGTAAAAACCTGCAGACTTCAAACTTTTCTAAAAAGAATAATTCTGAGGAGGAAGAATTACATCAGCTTGGTCAAATTACTCTTTTTTTACATTTTTATATTGTAATTACATGATGGACTGTGACAGAGAAGATCAAAAATCTTTTCTGAAATGCCACTTAAAAGTTAAAGAACAGAAATGCTTTGCTTTTAGAACAGTTATTTGTTGGGATTCACACCTTTTTATTTTCATGTAACTCCACATGCATGAATATTCATTTTATTACACAAAGGTTTTATATTTCAAATGAACCACAAATTCTAAAGGAAAATGATATTGTTTCTTATACCTATGCTACTGTGAAACACATTTCCTGGATTTTCTAACAAATTCATCATAATGTTTGCTTTTGAAAATCTGACTTCTGATTTTGATGTTTAACTGGTCCCATTGGAACACTTGGTCCTTCAGTCACAGGTCTGGCACCATCCCTATCCTCTCAAGCTGTCATTCTGAATTGTTTGAACTAATAGAGTGTATTGGTGTATCATTATTACCTAGGAATATCGACCATGTTTTGTCCCTTGGCTACAGTCATAAATTTCTGTTGACAGTGTTCAGGTGGTACTGAAGATGAAAAGGAGATTTTTTTCCCCTCTTAACTGTAATTCTATAGTTGTGCTTTAAAGGGAACTTGGATCTGTTTGTAGGATCTTTACTGAAAGGGTCTATATGGAGTTCCGTGGCTTCACACATGCATTCCCATAAATCCCCCTGCATAAGATGAAACATGACACTTTCTTTGTAAAGGATCCAAGAATCCTGCCCCTAATCCATAGATTTCATATGTATGTAATCAACTTTTATTGGTTTTGTGAGAGTGAAGCTTCCCCTTCCAATGTGAACACAGTACAAACTTTGGCAGTGTCATTAATGAAGAATTGCATAGCTCAGACAAACAGGGGAAGTTTGTATAAAGCCTTTCTCCCAGTGTTTTTCATGATATTTGTGTGATGTAGTCTTACTATGGCAGACTTGCTGTGTCAGGGCTCCAAAAGTAAACTGCTTGGAAAAGATAGAAAGCTAGCTTTATAAAAAAATCACACCACAGCAGCAAAAAGGTCAAGGGTTTCCTAAATATATTCTTCTTCTTCTGATAACGGTAGAAACCTTTTGGGTCATGACAGTGAGCTTAATGAAGGCAATAGCAAAGGGCCAAATGGTTACAGTTGCATTAAATCAAGTCATTGACGGACAAATATTTAGGTTTGGTGTTTTGAAGCCTTCATGATTTTTGTTCAGAAACTCAGGTCATTATCTGAAACCCATCAGAGGCACAGTTTAGAAATTCAAGTAGCTTTTGGAGCTGTTTTCACCATAACACATGCAATCCATCCTTTCAAACTCAAAGACAGTCAAAACTATAAATATCACAAAAGGACACCAAGTTTTTTTGGAACCAAACATTCTATTTGGGTATTAATTCATTCAGATCTCCAAATAAAAATACCAGGCACTGGATACTGTTCTCAGCCAATGGTCGTTTGAATCATAAGCCAATTAAAAACAGAGCAAAGAATCCCTCCTGCTTTCTGACACAGCACACTATTTTCCTTTCACAATCATGGGATTACACAGCTGTTCTTACTATACCACAACCGCATTCAGGTGAAAAATATATCTTTGCTGATACTTTCATCTTCATTGAAAAGTAAAATAAATGATAACTTTCACATAAACAATTACACAGAAATCAATTTTAGGAAATAGTATTTTTGTGCAGGTCTTTCTAAGTTATACTGTCTTGCTTTTACCTTTAACATTTTATGTCACAAAGATCATAAATTTCATGGGTAATGGCTTCATGAGTGCTCTTAATGCACTTAATTTACATGACTTCACCAATCCACAAAGTTGGATGTTAATTCACAGGCATTTTTGTGAATATTTTTAAAAAATTTGTACTCCATCTTGAAAGTTTTTGTGGAAAAATTAGTTTATTTAACAATGGAATAATGAAATAAATAGCTGTAAGTACTTGTCAGCAATATATATTTTTTTGTCTTTCTTTATATTCCACTCTCAACCAAAATGCTTAAAGAAAGAAAATCGCAAAGCCAAATGAATCTTGGTTCTAGAAGCTGTAATTCTTGAGTTATACATTTTAACATATAAACTAAGTAAGAAAATTATTTTCTTATGAAATTACAGAATCATGGAGTAATTCAGATCTGAGTGATCTTTGAAAGTTGTTCAACCTCCAGCACTGATCAAGACTATCTTCCAAGTTTGACTAGGTTAATCAGGACCTTTTCCAGGAAAGTGTGAAATCCCCAATGGTGGAAACCCCACAGCCTCTCTCAGACACTGTTATAATGCTTAACCTCTTTCTTTGTGAAAAATTTTTGCTTTTTGGGTTTGGAGCATCTGGGCCTGCTTAGCCAAGAAGAGAAGACTGAGAAGGGATCTCATTAATGCATGTAAATATCCCAAAGGTGGGTGCCAGGAGGATAGTGCCAGACCCTTCTCAGTGGTGCCCAGCAAAAGAATGAGGATCAATGCCCATAAATGAAAACACAAAAAGTTTTACCTCAACATGAGGAAGAACTTCTTTATGTTGAGATGGCATAGTACTAGAACAGGCTGCCCAGGGAGATTGTGGAGTCTCCCTCTCTGGAGACATTTAAAACTCACCTGGATGCATTCCTGTGTAACCTGCTCTAGGTGGGCCTGCCTTGGCAGTGGGGATGGACTGGATGACCTCCAAAGGTCCCTTTTAACCCTAGTGATTTTGTGATTCTGTGATATTCAGTTGAATTTTCCCTTGCTGTAAGTTGTGTCCTTATCCTTTTGCTGTAACCCTCTGAGAGAAGACTGACTTTGTCTTCTCCATAACATCTCTTTAGCTGCACCTGAGCTGCACATGTGCTCTAGTTGGATTTCCTCTTTAGCCTTTTTTATTTCAGGTTAAGCAAACAAAGCTCAGTCAGTCTCTCGTCAATCATTTTCAGCTCCATCCCCTTAAACAGCCAAGTGACCCTGCACAGGTCTCTCTTCACCCTGTCAGTCTGCCTTTTGTACTGGATCCCCAAAAGATGGACTCTGTTCCAGATGTGGCCTCACAAGTACTGAGTAGAGGGGAATAATTAATTCCACAGACCTGCTGGCTGTATCTTGCTCACCCAGTCTGTGGCTAATCTTCTCTGCTGTGAGGGCATATGGCTGACTCATGTTCAGCTTGTCATCCACCAAAACACACAAGTCCATTCCGGAACACCTACTTCCTTCTCAGTCTGTACTTCAGCCTGGAGCTACTCCCAACTAGGTGTAGGACTTTATCTCTATTTTTATTAAATTTCATTATATTCTTGCCAGCTCTATCAAATTTAATATCTCTCTGAATAGTAACCAGGTCAGTCATTGTATCAAACAGCCCCTCAATTTTGTGTCACCATGACCTTGATGAGGGTTTCAAAATTATTAATATACATTGGTTGCTCTGACTGTCATTTTATGATATTTTTAATTGTTGCATCTTACCCTTATTTTGATAGTCCATAATTATTTTTTTCTCTCATGAAAATACTCAGGAGACTTCTTGCTGAACCTTTTTCACATTAATCACCATTAAAAAATTGCCACAGATGTCACTCATTTCCATAGATTTCTAAGTTCTCATCCTCCTACCAAAAGCTGTAGCAAAACAGTGAAGCTAACTTACCTCAAATACAATCTTTATAACTAGAGGAAAACAAGCACTCACTAAGCATTGTAATAATTGACTAATGTTATTGAGAACTCCATTTTAGATGTCTGAAGTTTTTGCAAATTGTGTCTTTTGGTGTCATCTTATATTGTGTGCAGAAATATGGAGGAACCTTCTATAACTAGTTAGTGTTGAGAATATAAAGCTGGACAGATTTAAGTTATTTTGTTTGATTCCACTGCTGAGATCTAGGGTTTCATGCTCTTAACCTGGCTCTCCAGCTCAAAATAGTCCTAAACTATAGTCATGAATAATTGAAGCAGTGCAAATGGCTGTTAGAAGTTCAAGAGTTTGAAACATTTAGAATTAAATTAATAGATGAACAAAATAAAGGGAAACTTATAAAGGCTATTCAACGGCCACACCTTTAGATAAATGCTTTTGCGAGTGCATTCCTTAGGTTGTATTTTCACACAGCCAAACAAATGGAAAATTATTCTACTTTGCAATAACATAAGGAGCAACAGATAGATTATGAAACACACATACTGCAATCCGCTACCAGGGTGAGTTTTACAATTAAGACAAGAAAAACAGCCTATATAAAAGGTAAAGTATTTTAAAAATTTAACTGGTTTTCCTCATTTCTGTTGATATTTATTTTTTGCAGTTCATTCAGCTCTGACATTAAGATTGCACTGGCCACCTTCTTGGCAATCATGTTTCTGAGCTCTTCACTACTAACATAATGCTATGTTTCAGTATAAAAAATTAACTGGATAATTAATTTTAAAAAACAAAAACTTGGTTTTACTGTTTTTTAAAATAAATTAGAGGTTCTTTCTCTGTACACATCCAATCCATGCTGGTTTACACTTTAAAAACTTCCAATTTCTGTTCTAAGATGGAAAGTAACACCTGGATCAGTATCAAAATGTCTGTGAACCACTGCAGAAGCCATTTCACTAACATTAATTAATGGACAACCACAGAATGGCACACAGAATATCCTTGCCTTGAGTTGAAATGTAGTAACAACAACTGGCATAGAATCTAATTCATTTTGGACCAAAAACTTCCACCTGAGAGTCTTATAATCTCTTTCCAAGGAATAAAATACTTTTTACATAGGCTTAACATCATAGTTCATTAATTGACTCAGAAGTCCTATTAAACTGGATGTGTTTCTCTTGGCCAGACCTAAACTGCAGGTTTCATATTAGCTGTCAATAACCATGATTCAATATTATTAATTGCATATTTCTCACATTAGTGAAAAAAAATAAACAAAAAATACACCTTGCTTGAAAAATTTTTCATTGCTATTAGATAACAAACAACCTTAACACTGCCAACTTTATCAGCATAGATTATTAATTATGATACTACTAGTACATTTCAATTTAATCAGAAAAGAACATCAAGGAGTCCAAGAAGTAGGGTATATAATGCCATTTATCTTTGCCTTGTACTGATAGGGATAACAGTGATTTGCAAATTGCTTCAGCTAAAAATACACAATTAAAAAGAGATAAATATCAAAAGATATGCCACATTTTCAACTCAAAGCCAAAAGTGCAGGTCTTAATCTTAGTAGTCAGTTTTAAAATCATGAGTTAATTCTTCTTTTGATGTGCACGCTTAACTCCCATTAAAATTAATGGGGGTTACACATGCTCATCAAGGAAGAAATAGACCCCATAGTGTGTATATTCTTCAAATAATAAAGATTTGGTAATTACTATATTATTTGTTCATTAATTTTCAATTTATCTTGTAAATGTGCAGTCTTTGTGATCTTAGGTCCAATTATATAGAGTAATTTCTGGCAAAAGGTCTAGTGGAGCATTAACCTTTTAAAGGACATGTGGTTTTATAGCATGTATTGACAGTGCTCTAATTCTCAAATTTTATCATTTGCAGAATACACCAAAACAAGGGAGTTTGAATCCTAATAGCCAAATTCTCCTCCATGTGGTCAAAGGGCCTTTGGGATCACTGTGTGTATTCCATTGACTCAAGCAGGTCTGGAAATGTCGTTTTCCTTTAATTAATTGGTGCTCAAGAGCAAGATTTTTAGAGTGGTTGATGATACTCAGGTGCCCAAGGTGAAGGTTGTTTACAGAGAGTATTTTTCAGAAGGCAAGTATTAAACAGTTTCTGAATTTGGATTTTTTTTCATAATATTTCAGAGAATTGAGGTGATTTGTATTAAAAACCAGACATGCTACTCCCTAAAAGACAACTCTTTGTTAATTTATAGCATAAGGACATTGGACCTTCTAGCATTTACTGAATAATAAAATATGCTTTGTTCTGGGACAGAGAAACATGTAGCTATTATGTCCTCCAGTACATGAGAATTAAAATTTTAAAGATATTGTCCATAAGTAATTAGTTGCATTATGGCCTTATTCAAAAATCTTAATCACAAGTAATGGAATTTGTAGTTTACATGGATTTACCACAGTTTATCCTAAACTATGAACTGAATAGGCCAGAATATTTCCACCTTTACTAACACTCAGTCATATTTTATTGACAAAAGCATTTTTCCTGACCCTGTCAATACTTAGCAGACAGAATATGGCCCAAAACTACAATGGATTTTGGACTCACAAGGCAGTGCAGTGGTACTGCTCCATTTCTCTCAGAATTCACTGACCCTTTTAAAAAAACTAGAAGTTACCACAACACAATCTGTGGACAACAGACATCAATATATTGGAGCCATGGGTGAGGACTGAACTCTACGGCCTAAACCCCCATCCTTTTCAACATATAAGCCTCTAGTTGGAGCATGTTGCCTAGTATTAACTCAGTTTGAGCCATTTTTAAAGCAATCTCTGATTTCCTACAGCCTGATTTCTCACTGCCATGTTTTTGAATGCTTTAGGATGGTCATACAAGCCAATGAATGTATTCTCTTTAGGAGACCTTGTTTGAAGATGCAATCTTCCCTTTCTGTCTTGACTCTCTTTTTGAAAAATCTTTTCATAGCTCTCTTACAGAGTTTTGCTATCTATCTTAGCTATTTCCCAAATAAAGCTGCTAGTACTAATATTCTCCTCCCACTCTCCTATTTTCTGGAACTGGGTCCTTCCCACTCCCTTTTTAACATAAAATAAATCTTCAGTGCCTGTTTTAGACTGATTCAGTATAAATGAAGTACATGGACTTATCTGATGATGGAGTGTTTCATTTATGTACCCCAAAGCAAATTCACATTCCTTGGTTCACCTGGATGTGTCTGTGTCATTCTTACATGCTGCATTAACAAATATGGATAGCCAACTTGTGAACTGGTTTACCTTTGGGTGAGGTAGCACAAATCCTACAAGATGGTCTTCATATTGGGTAACTAACAAAAAGGAACTCTAAGGGTCATAAAAGTGTAAGGCACAATCAAAGATGCTTTCAGATCAGTTCAAATTTGCATCCCAGGGCATTACAGATTTGGAGAATTGGTAACAATTACAGCTTATTTGAAATGGTAAAGCATTGTGATACAGATTAATTTCTCAATTGTAATTTTATATAACATATAATTCTCCTAAATATTTAATGTTTTAAACAATTTTCTGTAAAGGCTGAGATATTTACCTTTGGAGGGGCAAAATAATTTGTAGCTTCTCTTTTCAGCTACCACACTAATTAAAAAAAAAAAAAAAAAATAATCCTTGAAAACAGAGAGAATATTTTCCACCTCAGAGAAAAATTTGTATTAATAACAATTTTATGTGGCTGTCTTGGGTTTTTTAGCATTTCTAGTATGTCATAATTGGAGACACACATCACACCGCAAATTAATGAAGTCTCTAGCTGTAAAAGACAAGCTTACAGACCTTATCTGTTTCTATAAAGTGTTTGCACTTGAAAAAGCTAGTCCATAACCAGCTGATTGCTCAACTGAGTGGGTTTGTAGATGCCCTGCATTTTACATGCTTTTTATCTTCTAAGAGTTAACTTAAGTCCTTTCCCACTTTGCATGCTTCCTTTGACAGCAGCATTGCTCTAATACCTAGTAGGCATCACTAAAAAAAGCTGGAGCATGTCCCCATGTGACCCTCACCAGGTCGTATGGTGCCTAAAAGCCCAGCACTACAGATGTCAGTATTATACCTTGCAGCTCCCTTGTTTCTTGCTACTGCTTTCCATACTGCCCCACCCCTCCACACCACCACCTCCCCCATCATGTGTAAATCCAAGCCTATTACAGTGGTCTTGTGGGAAATGAGTCGACAGGTTTCAGTCTAAGTCAAAGGAGTCAGATGTGCATCCAATAAAATCCAGCACCTCTGATAGGCGGTGTTTAACACCGACCTTCATGGCCTTTCTTAAAAAGGGGACCAAATGCTCTGCAAAACCATTAGTACATATGTTTAACAGGATGAATCTAGCTGTTGTGGATTGTAGTTCTTTTAATAAAGATGCTAACTTTATTTTGCTACTGTTACATACAAATGTATCTTAGATAGCTCTTAAAAAAATTGGTATTTTTCATTCTGAGGCAAGAGAGAACTTAATTTGTCTCCTCTATAGATACAGACATTATCTCCTTGAATAGCCTACCTGGCTTTTAAAGACAGCAGTCCAAGAAACAGTTTACAGGGTGATTAAAGTTACAAAGTCAGTGCAAATGCATGGCAATGATCTAGGTTTTCAGGCCCAAAAAAGGGACATTTAGACAATTCTGACACCAGTGTTTCTCTTTGATCTGTATCTACAATGTATCTCTTCAGAAAAGTTCTGCAGGTACAGTGTATGCTGGGAAAGCTGAATATAGGTCAATGAGATGCACTCTGCTTTTTTAAATAAAATCTTTCTGCAGAAATTGCATGATTTGCTGTTATGACTGTAGACTTCACATAGATTATCATACATTCATTTTTTAAAAATGCTGTTCTACTTGTGCAAGAAAAAATCATTTTTTCAAGGTGCACAAACACATGCGTATACACACAAGTTTCAATATATAGTGTGAGTATTTATGAATAATTTATTTTCATCTATTCTCCATTTCTAATTTGTGGCTGACACTGCAGACCACAGAGTTTCAAGATGCCTATTCTTGAGCAGTAAAAGATGTTAGCCAAAAGGGTTAGACAAAGGGCTCAATCCAGAGAAGACTTGCATATCTAAATCCTAACACTCTAACTTTTGATCTTCCAATCCCTAGCCCACTTCCACCTCAGTTTAGCAAGACTAAAGCCCGTAAGTGCCTAATTTAAGCCACAAAAGACACTGGTTCCCCGTTTTCTGTGACTCAATGTTAATCTGTTAGCTGAGAACCCTGATTTATGAGTAAAGCTAGAAGGCTAACCGGGAGAACAGTAGGCACTGACAAAGAGCATAGCAGATCTCCAGCATGCCAATCTGGCCCTTCCTTTGAGTGCCTATAGATCTTGCTGTAAGAAGAAAGCATGGGGGACCACTGTGCTGGCAATGTGGAGAGACTGTCTACCCAGCTTTGTCAGAATAGCATTCCCTAGAACAGCCTCAGAATAGCTTTCCTCTGTACATACGCAATGCTTTGAATTTCTCTAAATGCACTTACTGCATCAAGCCTCAACCAGAAAACAGCTGAAAGAAAGTGAAGTGGATCAGAGAGAGCAAATGAGCCAGGAAGAGCCAGTTTCCACAGCCAAGTGAATGTTTAGGCATTTGCCTGATTTGGAGCCTGGAGGAATGCGAGACTCAGGGGTGACCACTGAAAATTAAAGATTTTTCTGATGCAGACTTCATGTTATTAGCTGTAATTGGGCAAAGGATTTGGGATTTTAAATGAAAAGAGTTTTCAGAATGAATATGAGCCACAGGAACATGCACGTGGGAAAATGCAATCTACCCCAGATCTTCTCCCAGATTTTACAATGTGAGAAATGCAGTAAATTTGGAACAGATAAAAACAGATGAAAAATTAAATGAAGATTGAACACCCTAGTGAAACCTATATATAATCCCATGCCATCAACATCCTGATTTCTATTTCAGAATAGAGAAAGAGAGAGGTGTCCTCATGCAACTGGAGACACTTCTTCTCTGAGCTGGTAAAACCAAGTGTTGGGTGACTGTAATAGTTGTAATTATTTCTGTTAGGTTCCCCTGAACTTTGAAGAACTGTTTCAGATATCATGAGCTGGGTGCATGCTGGTACTGTGTTAGGCCACAATGCTCCTGGAAAAGTACCTGGCAAGCACAGGCTGAAACTGAATTTAATGGAGTTTTGCCATTGCTTAAGTTGAAGCCAGGTTTAGAGTTCTGGTGTCACAGGCTCTTTCCCCTCCCTCCTCCACTTATGCTGCACACACCAGCTGTGTGCTTAGTTTATCCCATGCCTATCAAAAATACAGCAATGCAGACCTTGTTACCAGAAAGCTCAATTATTGTAATACCCTTTTAAGCAGAGCTTAGAGCCAGGCTGCTCAGTACTGCTCGCTGCTCACTCTGAGGATGGCAGCACGTGTGCTCAGCCATGTAAGCCAGCAGGAATGCATTATACCACACTGCATTCTTCACAGTGCCTGCCTCCGAAGTGGCAGATTGATTTTAAGTTGGTCCTTTTGGATTTTAAAGCCTTAAATAATGCAGGCTCTGGCTATGACTGATCCCCTTCTTTCTGAGCCCTGTCCTAATGGGGAGCTGCATTCCCACACCACCTGCTTTTCCTGGAATCCTACTGTCACATCGCAGATCTGCACCAGATTTTGACTTTTCTGTGCTGAACTGCACGATGTATCTCACCCCACTTATCGTTCCTTTCCCATCAACCCTTTCCATTTATATAACACACTCATCCCAATGTTAGCAGAGCCTCACAAAATGATCACTGCCATCTCACAAATACAGACTAGCCAGGTTTTTTGACGAAGGTGGCATTACAGCAAGTTAGCCAGCATGGCTTTACTGTACTAGATATACACTTTTTTCTTCCTGCAGACAGAGAGGAGGCTTAGACCTCTCATTAAACCTGAGGTAAGCTGGGTTTCATTTACTGCAGGTTAAGAGCAGGCAAATAGGAAGTTAGTGCAGAGCAGCTGACTGCTAATTTATACTCTAATTTAACTTGTGGTAACTTGTTTGTGTAGCCATACCCTCGGGTGACTCTGGCCACTGTATTTCATTACTCTATGCCTCTTCCTCCTTCCTCTGACTAATGGAGCTGATGATGCTTCCTTTGTAAGGCACTTGCAAATCTAGGGATAAGAAATGGAAGTTTCAGAAAAGGTATTATTCATTATCATTTATTAGCCTGTCTGTGATGTAATCTGCCCACCCAGCTTTTGGTATAGAATGCTCTTCTTGTGATTTTGTTGCAGCTGTAGTGTCTTCTAACAATTAATACAGTTATTGTCTCCACAGTGAGTACTTTTGAGGTACTTAAGTATCTCATCCTTTTTTCACTTTAAAACATTCTTTTTTTTTGCTTTGAATTATAACACGGTATGTGCTGTATGTGTAACTTTGTTGTTAGTATATTTAATTTACTTTAATTACAGTTTACATTGGCATATATGTAGGTATTTTAATTAATAGAGCTATTAATTATATTAGTAATAATAATACACTGGTTTTCTCTTAATTTTAAAACTTGATCCAAGCATTACAAAACATAGATGCCTAAGGTTAGATAATTAACTCAAACTAAAGTTCTGAAGCAGTGAAATCCAAGCTGCTTTTTATGAATTCCACCTAGGGTTTTAAGGTTTAAACTCTAGGAATCCATGTTTGAAAATCTTGTCTTTGATGTACGAGAGTGTTTTTTTAATATCAGTGTGAATGAGAGAGATGGGATGGTTGCCCTTTCTCCATCTCTCTTCGCACCTTTAACATGAAGGGCTAATAGGCACCCCAGAGGGGGTTGAGCACCTGATTCCATGAGCAGAAGACTTCAAATCACCCCATTTCAGAGGATAGGAATGGGGTTTAATATTTTAAGGCCAGATGCAACCTATCTCCCTTCAGTTACTTAAATTAACTGCTCTTTATATGACCCTGGTTAATAGTCAGTGGAGAGGAACGGGCACCTTGGGCATGATTCAGCCCACCTAAAATCTGAGTCACGCTGTGGAGGCACCTTTTTCCCTCTCCCCTTCAACTAGAGTGGGTGTTGCTGCTCAGCAGTGAGGTGTCTCCCTTCAACACCCACGCTGAAGTGTGGGGGATCTTGGCCTAGATGCCTTTAGTTTCTTATGTCACATCTTGAATCTTTAGAAAGATGAGACCAACATTTACACAAAGAAGAAAAAAAACAGTAATGCCAGGGGTGGTTAATCTTTGTGCTACTTATCCAGCTACCTATGTATTTGCAGTACTTATGGGTACTGTCTTGCTTTGATGTGCAGGGATTTACAGATGCAGTTTCATTAACGTTAGTCGGAATTGGGTGCATAGATCCAGTGCATCAAGATGAGAATATTTGGTAATAAATCTTTTAATATGCATGTAGCATTGACTGGATAATTTGAAACATTTTTAAAATCCAAATAAAAATTGAGTTTTCTGCTACAAGAGAAGCTACCCCTAGAGACAGATAAGTGGAATCTATCTCCACATAGTCAGATGCTGCGTGATTTTATATTGTGCATAGAATGATCCTTTTTTATCTTTATTGATTACTAGAAGGGTAATACAATTAAAGGTAGCAAAATGCTTTAAGGTTTTTGTTCTCTGGCAAAGAATCAAGAGTTCAAAGTGGGGCTCCTTTCTCATTATTAGAGAACACCTTAAGAGGCAATCATTTCCAGCAATTCTCTCTTTCTCCTCCTCCCCTTTTCATTTCCCACTTTGTGACTTTGGGGATACAGAAAAAAAAAAACCATCTCTGTGTGTGTGTTAGCACTACTTAGCGGTGTGCAGGTACAGGAAAAAAACCTATCTTTTCTTTTTGCAACCACAGGTATAAAAGAAGTACCTGTCATTATTTCATTAATGATTTGCAGCAGTATTTTCTTATCTCCTTGGTCACATGTATTCATGTACACGTGAGCACACACAAACACACACACTCATGTAGGCAGTCTCATGCTTGAGTTTTCTGATGTAGAACACTGCTTGATAAGCACTGCTTATGCTAGGATTATGAATACAGGGAAATAGAAAAGACATTTAGAAACCATAGGAAAACAATTCTTTTGGTGTTTGAACTGCAGTGTTATTCAGATGTATATAACTACTGCTGGGTGGGGGAACTGCAGGAAATATGCTAAGGAAGAGAGACAAGGGGAGGCCATCAACAAGACAGAGAGAAAAAGAAAGAAAATGCTTTTGTTTGCAGACTTGGCTGGTTGACTTGACTTCAAAATAATAATAGGTCGCCATTCTCTCTCACCAGCCCCCTCCCTTGATTCATCGGATATAACATAATTGATTCTCACTGGGGATGGATTTGTATTCTGTATCTTGTTTGTTGTTATTGTTTATGTTTACACAGTACATTTACTGCGCGAGGAGTTTTGTTCCTCATTTACTCACTGCCCTGTTGCAAACCCTACTGCTTTTCCAGCTACCACGAGTTCTTTTGTTTTCACCTCATTCTTCACACATTGAGGTGTGAAGAATGGGGAAACACACTGTCTTGGGGACCATGACAGGCTGGAGGTCTTGCAGGTTATGACATTCTGCTTGATGCAGGAAACTGTCTAGTTACGTTTGCCTTCAGATTCCTTTAGAGAATGGGGCTTGTGTTCCTTTCCTGTTGTGTTTCTGCTGCCATGGTGAGTCTAAACTGACAAGCAGTAAGAGGAGAATTTCCCACACCTGGCACAGGGCTCTCACTAGAAGGTCACAAATTTGTTGACTACCCATTTCAATTGGGCACCTTTGGACAAAGAGGTAATAACTACACAGGACAAATAATTTTTACAAGTTTGGATATTATGAGTGAGGACAGTATGCAGCAGATCACCTGGCAGGGCTGATCAGGGATTGCCAGACGCTCGGGTGCTAAGCAAGATTCATGGGGGATGTCTGACAGGCATCTGGAAGCAGCTTTGAGAATAGCAACATCCTAACTATTTCCTTTACAATCACACGCAGTCATGAGGCTAGGAAGAGATAGCTATGGGAAAAGGAAGAATAGGAAAGAGAAGAAAAAAAGTGCATAGAAAAAACAGAGAGAGAAATCCATCTATGGCCTAGGGAAGAAAGATCGCCAAAGCCTAATGGCAAGTGGGTGGCTAAGATGATATGTTTTAGCAGAGGAGGCATTATTTTTAAAGTACTCCTGAAGTTTTTACAGCTCTGGGCCCCTATTTCATCTTAATTCATCCTTGGGGATAAAGACTCAGCTGGATGGATCTCAATCACTCTCTTCCCTTTCTCACCCCTTGTCATCATGTTCTCTTCCTTCAGTACATTTTCACCATGGTTAGAAATTCTGACTCTCACTCCCTTTCCCAAGTGACTACCGTGGCGCCCTTTGGAAGGTGCGCAGTGCCCCGACTCCCACGGAGTCGAGTTCCATTGGAACTGCTGGTAGTGCATTCATCAGCCATCTGTCATTGCAGCTGCTTGTTGAAGAAATCAACTTCTTTTTTTTTTCTTCTTTTTTTTTTTTTTTTTTTAATACTTTGGCTAAGAGGGAAATTAAAAAAACCCTCAACAACCAAAAATTAAACAATAATGGCCTGACTGTTTCCCTGACAATCCAAACACAATCTGCTGCCCACAGTCACAGCAAAGTGTCATGAAGAAGTGAAATTCTCATGGCCTGGTGGATTTGAGTGTGTTTATGACCTTTGTTTGTTCTCCTTTTCTGTAATAGGTGCAATACCCCTTTCTGAGGGGAAGATAACTCCTGCGGAGTTTCCGTGACTCAAAAAGATTGAGCTATGGCATGTCAAAATTAATCAGCCAGTTGTCATTATAGCTTTTAGCTGAGAGTCTCAAAAAAACAGGAATGCTTTTTAAAATCCCACCATGTGTTTTTTATTTCATTGTATTTTCCATGATTGAACAGAAACATTGTGGAGAGGTGATAAAAACTGTGCAAACATAGGGTAATATTTAAGTGTCAGGAATCTAGGCAGCAGGCCTTCCAGCTTTGCAGTCTTCTTGCAATCTAATTTAATCTCATTTCTGTAACTGTCTTTTGAAAGATAGTGAAGATGAATCTATCCTCACTATATTTTCATCCTGAGATCTTCATATATTCAGACACCTTTCTGGGTCCCAGGTCATGCTGTCAACCTTATTCATGGCAATTTCAGTGGTGGCACCCAAGGAACCAGAAATCACTGCACTTTCCCAATCAGGAGGCAGGCAGCTCAAGCATGATGCTCTTGTACAGTGTTTGAAACAGAGCTGACAGGTCCTGACAAAGCAGAGCAGTGTCCACAGTCACACCATGGCACGTAAATTTTCCTATGCTTTTCTTTTAATTTGCCTTCAGAAAGAGGGAAAGGGAAAGGTTATCTTCCATGTCTCCACTGTAGACAGCTGAGAGAGAAGCAGGATATAATGAGAAGGCTAAGTGACTGGTAAAATTAAAGTACACAAACCATTAAAACATTTAAAGAATAGGAAAAAAGAGTGCTCACAGCATCTGTTTTAGGTCAGCACCTAAAGAGTTTCTTACAGCTGATATGGGAACTCTTCAGAAACATGAACGTTGTTATACACAATACTGACTTTCTTGAAAGCAAAAAAACTCACAGAGGGAGGCCATGGCATGCACAGTGTGGGAACATGAGTCTATCAAGTGTGAAAACTGTGAGAGCAGCAGAGGAAAGCCCTGACGTGGCCTCTTGGGCTGGTGGCACAGGCTGGTATGTTTGAGCTCCTGGACAGTGCATCTGGCACTTCTAGCAATAAAAACTGAATTGACAGGTTTATGTCTTCGTCTACACAATACTGCTGCACCACTGCAAACCATAATGCAAAATCACACATATTTTATACTTCTGTATGTATGTGTATGTAATTGTCCCTGCAGTCACAGGGATACAGACTGCTTTTCTTTCCTTTTTAATGAAAAACAGTTGTCTTCCAGTCTTTCTGATTAACTCCTGGCAGAGACAGGGACATAAACAAACTTCAAATCCAACTCAGTAACTGGCTTTTTATGTTTTTATCAATTTCTTTTTCAGTTTCCCATACTGAAGTTCTCAGGTTTTTGATTCAACTCATGTAGTATGGGAAGCTCCAAATGAAATGGAAAGTGAACAGGCCACATTAATCTCAAAAAGCTTCATATATTTATGTAAAACTATCTTATTAAGATAGGTAGGTATTTCCAGGTGGGAAGTCTTTAATGTTTTCTTTCTTTATTAAGTTCCTCAAAATTACCTGCCAATGTACTAGAGTCAAGCTTAAACACCTGCCTGAATCTTTTGTATGCGAAAGACCATATAGCTTTCTTCAGGAAAGAAATTGGGTTTAAAACAGGAATAAATTTTTCACACAGTGACTCTTCTGACTACTATTTTGGGGTATCCAGATGTGCTTGCTTTGGGGGCCTGTATCAAGCAAAACTCCAAAAGCTCCATTCAGGTCCACTAACAGTCATTTCTCCCATCTATGAAAAAGGTTTTACATCGTGCCATCTCTACAAAGCAAAACCAGTCTACTCATCTGTGTTTCTGGAGACCCCACTGTGAAACAGAAGAGATACATTTGCCTAATTCAAGCAAAGTACTTATGCAGAAGTTTTAACCTTTGCAAA
The DNA here is from genome assembly GCA_026283785.1 of Coracopsis vasa. Lineage (NCBI taxonomy): Eukaryota > Metazoa > Chordata > Aves > Psittaciformes > Psittacidae > Coracopsis > Coracopsis vasa. The sequence continues at coordinate 96,095 of JANHGB010020941.1, read as the reverse complement.
GGTAAGATTCTCTTGATTAAAAACCCTCACAGGCTTGCATGTGTGCCCTTTTTACTTGTAAATAAGTTCTAATTGACCATGGAAACCAAATACTTTGTTTTGACTTTGAAATTACTAATTTTTACTTTTAATTGATTTTTTAATTCTATTTTTGAGTTTTATTTTTGTCAAAATTTATTTTAAAGGTTGTCTAGATTAGTAGTAAAACCTTATCTCTCAACCTTCAACCCTTTTGCTCAAGGACAGTCTACATGCTGGGCCTAGTTTCAGCCAATGCTTATCTTTTTGATTTAATGTGTAGATGCATCTGTTGATTTAATCCTATCCTATTCTTTGGAAGCTGTTATTATGAACACTAAAGGTTTACTATTTGTGATTTCTTCTGTACAGAATTTATCACCATCTTTATGTCTCAGGGTATGTATCCTTATTTTGATCAGTGGAAGAAAAGGTAGTGTGCAGTTCACACTACATGAAGTTGTTGCTGTTGTAAAAAATGGTTGCTGTGCATGGGACTTGATGTCAGATGTGGATGTGGTATTTTGTTTGCATGACCTTTTGCAGGAGAAGCTCAGAACTAAACTACCCCAGAGACCACTACCCAAAAAATCAAACCAAATGAAAAACCCAGTCCAAGCTGGAAATGGCCTTGTCCTTGCTCATAAAGTCAGTAACTAGCCAAGTGAATATAATTCTGGGTTGTGGATGTGAATGATTTTAAAAGAAATTAAGGGGTTTTTAATCTTTTTCACACTTTCCTCTTTAAGGGTGAGTCTCTTCATACTCAAGGGAAACTTTACATCTGAGAAGACATAATACAAAGAGCTACCCGTCTATGGTAAGGGCTAAGGTATGGTGTAGGACCTGCAAATTTATGTCAGCAGAAAAGGGAGTTTAATATAAAAGCAGTCCAACCTCAGAAAAAAATTAACTCTAATGGAAGTTAAGATATGCAGCATTTCACCCAGCATGATTGTCCATCTCCTTCTGTGACCAGCCTTCGTTTCCGTATTGCTAATATTCCTCAGTGTGTCAGTCAAAGTCAGTTGGGAACTAAACATATGAGTCAGCCAAAGCCATTAGTGCAGATTATGAGCCTTTTGTCAAAGAAATGAGCAAAGTCACTACATGCTGATGAAGAGCTTTATAACTGCAGCCTAAAAGCAGCATGGAGGGAAGGATGTGTAATTCCTGAAACATGTCCAGCTTTCAGAAGAATTAAAGTAGAGCAGAATCTTAGCTCAAGCTGTGAATATTACTCACACTATTATTTGAATAATCTAGAAAAATAAGACCAGTGATTCTGTGTCTGCAGCTTCTCAGCTATACTGCTTTTAAATTAAAGGACCAGTTCCATAGTCTTGCAAAACAATAGTCTGTTCCAGTAGTTACACCATAATCCTTTGTCTTTCAATATGAAGTATTTGAATCTGTACATAATGCACTGGTATAACATCAATGAATGCGGGGGAAACAAAGTTTCTGGGTTTTTATTTTTCCATTAAAGAATCATACGCAAAAATAATGGCTTGGCCTTTGGGTGTCTCACGATAATTTAAACAAGTCTATTCTGTTAATTTAACTTAGCTTCGATTTCTGGAGCAGAAATAACTTTCTAATCAGAAATAACTTACAAAGGTAGTGCTTAACAGTGTTAAAAAAGGCATGCTGTGGCAGCCTTAGAGCCACCCTTACAACTAGGAATCTGCTTGTGAGAGTGGAAACTGCGTTACATAAAGGCTTCTCATCAAGTCCTCCACTTAGCAAGGAGGATCAAGATGGATTGGTGTTATGAGAGAATACAGTTTTACAGCCCTTAGAAAGATGGCATTGGTAGTACCACACGTGTTGCTAAATGCCTTATCTCCCCAGGATATCTTTTTCCTTAACCCTTTCTCTATTACCAACTTGGTGTTAAAGGAGGTTAATGCTGGTCTAGGATCACCTAAATGACTAAGTTTTGTTTGACTTAACATGACTGAACTACACTGTCTTGGCCTGAGAAGCTGTTATACTATTTATTGGCACTAGGGTTTCATGCCATCAAAAAGTTCCACTCAGAGTGCACTCAAAATGCAAATTTTCAATTAAATTGCTTACATTCATGTCAATAGAAGCTGGTAAAATTTTTGATTTCTTTTTTTCTAATGCACCGATATAAAAACTTTATAGCACTGAAATTAGGAGCTAAAGACCTTTTCCAAAAGTGTTCACAATTACTTTATCCATATTTTTAATATTCATAAAAGTGGCAAGAACAAAGTGAGGCAAATTTGCATTTCATATCTCACTAAAGGTACTCCACATATACATGATAACACATCCTTGAGAACAATGAGATATCCTGTCACATGTATGCATTTTCTAAAACTGCACAAAAGGAGAATTTCAGGGATGCATAAATTAACTTCCTACCTTTAAATTATTAACCTAGGCTGTTCCCTGAATATGAACCAAAATCAAAGGACAGCTTTCCCCCAACTCCTTTGCTCCTGAAAAAGAAAGCACATATATTGTCAGTCTTTCCTCACTTGAAGTTGATGACTTAAGGAATTTATTTACTTGGATACTGAAAAATTGTTTTAAGAAACATTTTCTAGCATTCTTCTATTCATGCTGGTTTTGGAGTGGGAGTATGCATATTGTGGCTATTTGTAAGAAGCCACTTCAGCAACCCTAACATATTTCTTTTTGGAAGCAGATGAATGACCTTTCCATACTTTGATATGTGAGGAGAAACAAAGTTAAGTAAAGTTTCAATGAATTCTTGAAGTAGAAGAGATGAACGCAGCCTTTATCTAGGATCCTGTCAGTGATCAGGACATCCCAGATGCACTTTCTTGTAGGCTTTGTAGAAGTATATGGACTTGTATATACATTTCCCTGGACTGGCTCTGTTAAGCCTGGCCCCCATCAGAGCTGAAGTAGACAGTTGTGATGTACGGTTATATTTGTTGCATTTATTGAAATCTGCTTTCCAAATATCAAAATAGGCAAAATAATCTGTGAGAGCATTTTTACTGACACTGGTTTTTGCAAACCTGCAGTCTGATTACAGACCTTTTCAGAAGAACACAAAAAGGGTCCAATTTGTAGAAAAATGATTATGAAGTATTAACTCCCTTCAAGCAACAGGTGATATTTAAAATACAATCCTAATTCCTTTATGGCCACATTTATAAATTAGAACCATATATGCAAAACTTTCTATGGGAAAATAAATTAGACCGATTAAAGCAGGAAATAAAAAGGAACCGTTCACAGTTGCAGCCATGCTGGACAGTTGGCATGGATGAATGCATTTCACTTGGCCAGATAGTAACTTTACAGCTACTTTCCCTCTTAAATTTTAGGGCTTGTTTGCAGATTGCCCTGAAGTAATCTACAATTGCTTTTTCAGCTGAAAATTTAATTCTATGAACATGTTAGTAGTACTGTTTCCACACAATCTTGTAAAAAATCTAGCCAACCAGTAGCTATCATAAAATACAAATGCATGTGGTTTCCATAATTACACAGAACTTGTGATTTAATACCCCTAACTTCCTACTTTAACAACTTGAAATCATCACATTTAACATGATAGTCTAAGAGAGCGTATAACAATGCAAAAATTACTATTTTTCCCACCTAATTCAGACAAAAATCAGCTATAAACACATTCCAGACATTTTTCAGGGTTTCATACTTATCATCATACAAAAAAGTAATTGTCTTTTGTTGACCTGAACTGACATACATTTATATCAAGGAAATTCTGCCAGTGTATGTGGCCAGGTCTTAAATCCCTTATGTTAAATTTGCTCTCCAATCACCAGTGCTTTATTCTATATTTGAACTTATTTCTAAGCAAATATTTTTTTCTGTGTTCAACACTGCTTAGCTCTCTCACTGCTTCATTAGTATTTGCACATTACATAGGTTCCCACTCAGAATTGGAAGTGCTGAAATACTAGGAGAAAAATTCTTTCATCTGGGTTTTGCAGTCTGCCCATATGGAATTATTACAAAAAATCTTGTAATGTCACCCTCTCTCATTCCCATTTTGTAGAATCAAGGATCTTGATAATGCATATAAACCCCCAGAATTCTGGATGACTATGTGAAATAAAACGAATCCTCATAAATTCAATTACAATTATCCATAAGACTAAGTTAATTTGGAGCAGCATAACTAAAAAAAGAAATAAAATAAAATTTAGCAAAATATTTCATTTCGTAGCATAACTGCAAGGCATCAACATATGAACTGTGCAGTTTGGGTGTGCTGCTAACCCAAAGATATTTTCATGGTAGTCTGAGACTCCACACATACCAAAATGCAAAGCCACATCTGTTTTCTCAGTTTAAATTGCTGCATGATGCTCAGTCAGCCTCTGTACTCTGGCATGTGCCAAAGTCATAGCTGAATAAAGAGAACGCCTGCCAAATATATCCACTTTCTAAAACTATGCAAATGGAGGACTTTGGGGATGCATAACTCAGCCTCCTTTCACAAAGTTTCATTAACAATATCCCTCTTTGTCACTGGAGCAACGTAAACAATTGCAGTTAAAAAAAGAGGCAAATCCCTACCTACGTCATGATGCTTTCTCGCAGAATTCGGGTAAATTAGTTGTAGTCATAAAAAAGGGGGCCTTTCTAAATTGCTTTGCATGTCTATATTACAACAGAACATGATATAGTGAGCGTGGCTCAGCCAAAACAGACCTGGGCCACCCTGAGTTGGGCTAAGGAAGAGCTGTAGTGTGGTTAAGAAACTGAAACAAGACTCAAGATCTCAGTTCAAGCATTCAGCCCTTCCACAGACTTTCTGTGTGATCTTGGGCTGCTCAGTATCAATATCTTTCAGATCCTGAGCTATAAAAAGGTAGTAATTATACTTCTTTTATTTCATCCTTTGGCTGTCTGATGTGTGTGTAGGTTTGTTTTGTACAGAACCAAGTATAACATCATCCTGAGCTCATATAATACTTCTAGCTTTTCACTATCAGAAGACTCCTCATACAGACCCAACACAGAATTTCTCAAAATGCTTATGTAGCCTCTGAAGTCAGGACAAATCACTATGCACAAAGTTCTTGGGAATTCACAGGCACCAGTTCAGTAAAAATGCAACATAGGACATAAGCTGAAGGTTTTCAGTGTCTTTGCACGTCAGGACATCAGCCTACTAGAGCTGCTTTCCTCTTCCCAACTTGTAGATCCCCTCTACTTACGATGATATCTTTTGAGCTAAGTCTGTACTCTCCCTCCATGCCCCTGGTCAAGCTCTCCAACTCCCAGCATAATATTGCTATTATGCCACAATAAGTAAACAACCATTCAGAAGTAGTTTAAAATATCCTTAAATTTAAATCAATTGATTTGCATGAGGATGCTCACACAATGTGAGGAAGGAATAGACAGCTGGGAAACCCAGGTTTTCAAACCCAGTTACATACCGGCATACAGATAATTACGCTGCATACATTTACTGTGCACCAGTTGATAATCCTCCTATCAGGTAGGTTCAGGATCTTTAGTAGAAAAGTAGTGTATCAAAAGTAGTGTTCAGGAGAGGTTAGGAAGATCACCCAAATAATAAGTAGTAAAAATCTTTCCAAACCCCAAACTGGGCAATATCTTAACGTAAGCCTCTGGATAGTTCCTAAATTTAGTGTTTTCAGGACTTCTCTCTAGTCATCACCCCTTATAATCTACATCTGAATTTGAAAATGAATCCATTCCAAACTTGACTGAGCCACTGGTTGTATGGGAAAGACACGGCGGAAAGCTAGATAGAAAGATGCTGCAGGTCTTTCTTAAGCATTTTGGAAAAAAGAACGTAAAACTTTCCCTTTGGCTGCGGGTATGATCCAGCAAACAAGGGAAACAAATGGTAGTCAGAACATAAGATGAATAATAAAATTCTATAGACATAACACTGTGGGGACATGTTACCCAGGACCCAGCAGCTTGTTTTGGATTTTTTTCCCACTTTTTATATACACCATCAGCTACTCCTCTTTTATTGCCACCTGAGTGGAAAAGATCTGGGATTTTATAAGCATTTATTGGTCTTACTAGAAAAGAAGAACACTTTAGGAAAAATCTGAAGAAGGAAGAGAAAGCAGACTGCCTGTTACTTGGAAAGTCCATGAGCTTTCCAGAAAAAATATGCACTCTTTACACCAGCAAACTGCTGAGTAATTCCTTAAGCTGCTAAGCACTCCCATCCTCCTGAAAACAGAGATATCTGCAGCAGTATTCATAACTTTTCTCGAGATGCTCAACACACTGTAAGTTGCATTGAGCAAGAAGTCATCTTGAAGAGCAGGTTCACAGAAATAGACCTGAGGCAAGCATTTCTCTGGTAGTTAATTTATGCAGAATTCAAAATTCAATTAGGATAGTGATCAAAGGCAATCCTTTTTGGAGAAGAACAAGGTAATTACAAGCAAGAAACTATGTTCATACAACACTGTGATTGCAGAGAATGCACCAGTTGTCAGAGCTCCAAATGTTACGGATCCAAGAATAAAAATAACATGGCTGTGATGGGCACAAACAATATTTCTCACTCCTAGTTTCCCTGTTCAAAAATACCTTAACCCAAGAGAAATAATGATCGTGTAGAGGCAATTTTGTTCCAGAGCACATAACAGTCACAACAGAGGCAGCATCATTGCAAGAGCCCTGAGCTGGTATTGCCGGTCATGTTTCTGTGAGACCTGACATATAGCAGGTAACAGGGATTTGGATTTGTTGGGGTTTGTTTATCTTCATTTTGAACAAGGCTGCTCTAACTGTATACCCAGGTTCCAGTTCTCAAATTCAGCACATGCTCATATCAGGCAAATCTTTACCAACTGCAGAGTAATTAGGCAGCAGAACGAATGTTTCTGCATGTATGCTCAAATGCACAAAGCCTCCATGTCTGTGGTTCGTGTGTGCACATGCATATGTGCAAGCACTGCTCTGCATATAGATTTTGACTTTTTTTCTTCAGAGGGCCATAGTGGGTACATAATAACAGCTTCCTTCCCTGACCCCCCCATGTGGACCAACACACACACACCCAATCAGATGCAAGGGACCTTGCAAGAGTCAAGGCCAGGGCTTTAATGTTTTGCTACCATTTTTGACAAGACAGCCTCCTTCTCTGAAAAGGATGAGCTGGAGCCATCTTTCAGGAGTTTTCTTTCCCTGACAGAAATCAGCAGGGTTAGAATAAACTGCATAAGTTATCAGCTCCTCAGGAAAGAACATGAAAAAAGCCCTTCTATCACTTAATGAAAAATAGCTTCTTTTTTGGACAGAACTTCATAGGCTTGCAATCAAGCCGGGGCTCCCCCCTCCCTTCCTTCCTTGACGTGCCATAGAGGCAAATCAAGTCGGCATCTATTAATAATATTTTCCCCTGCTCCTTTCATTTCTCTGCATGTCCTACCACTGTCAGGCCCCGTGATGGAGCAGCGCCTTTATCTCGTCCGAGTCTGGTCTGTCAGGGTGATAAACAATTCTAACAAGAATCAGAATAAAGATCTTCCCAGAAGACTCGGCGGAGAGATAGAGGCTTTTCTCATTTTCTCAGCGGAAAAAAAAAAAATTTAATCTAGCAGCTCCGGCTTTTTTCAAGCGTCACATTCAAAGAGATGCAAATTTGTCAGAGCTGAGACCCCGGCTGACTCTCAGCACTGCGTGAATGTCAAAGGGGGGACTCGAAGCCTTTGACATCCCTGCCTTTTTTGGGGGCTATCTGCTGAAATAAAAAAAAAAAAAGAAGGAGAGGGAAAAAAAAAAGCAAATGCTTTGTAGTGTGTGTTTCAACAATTTTCATAAGTTTTCTTCTGAAATAAAATAGTGCCTTTGGGAAGGTAAAGTGAGTGAGAGAGGGAAAGGCAGAGAGAGGGAGTGAGAAAGAGAAAGAAAGGGGCAGAAGGGAACATAAACTTGTTCATTTGGATTTAAACATGTCATGTTAATAGTAAGATTTTTGTTATTTTGAAAGAATTAATTTGAGATTGTATTTGTTGTATTTCACACACACAAAAACCAGTCAATTTGTATAAAACTGATGATAGCATTGCATGTGCATGTGTCTGTCCTCATTTGTTTACATGTATGATTTTAAACGTGTGAGCAACCATATATGCATTCAGATTTATAGCTATTTAGAAGTGCACCTGGTGTGCATATCTGCATCACAAATCTTTGTATTATTATGTGTTCTTTTGTTATGTGTTGACCACATACTCTCCGTTGAACGAATCAGAAATTAAACTAGTGCTCTGAAGATCATGCCATCTGAAGGACAAATAGAGAAAATATATAACATGGTTAAGAGCAAAAGCACAAAGACAATCTGGAGGGATTACTGTTGTTTAATTGGATTACATATTTATTATTTTATTAACTATTTACTTGGGGGAGTATTATTATTTTTTACCTGTACTGTAGAGATTAAAGAAGAAATTAATCTTTAAAAGAGTCTTGGTTAAGAAAAGACAGCTGTATAACTGTCATAGGATGGATGAAATGTGTCCTAAATATATGTGTCTCTTTAGAATATAATCTTGCAGGAAAAAGGATTTCCTAGATGCTGAAGTCCTGAAGTCATGCGAATTTTCAATCGTCTTTGGTTTCATTAAATAAATAAATATGCCTACCTCTGTATGCATGACCACAGTAAATCCTGAAGCTTTATAATTTAGCAGATCCCCTCAAAGCAAAGTGAATTAAAGAGCTGTTTCCAAGCCACACTTCTCCAAAGTGTATCTCTATATGTGCAATGGCATTAACATAGTGCTACTGTTTGATCATTTCTGCCCAGAGCTCCATGCCAGGACAGAGACAAAGGTGGCCTTTTCCAGTCATATCTGTGTACTACCTCCAGGCTTTTGCTATCAGATACATTTCTTTACACCCTTTGTATGACTAATGACCACTCAAAGCAACTCCCAAAAGATTTTTGAGTCAACTGCCTTCCTCTGTAAGGTCTTCTGGGATCTACTGGCAATAAGCATCATATATGGGCTGAAAACTACTGTGTCAATCCAGATCAAAAGGGCCTACTTTAATCCACTCACTGTTTAAAATTACTGTGATACATGGAGAAAATATTGGCAATGGGTTATGGGAATGTCCTGCTTTTCATTGCCATTGTCTTTGGGCTCATTCTGAATTCAGTTAACACCTCTTCAGTCATACCTATTTGGGCACATTGCACTCTCTCCTCAAGGCTGTTGCTGAAAACTCTGATCATTAATTACTAGACTCTTACTTACAATCAATGCAAGTGCTAATACTCTCCAGTCTCCACTCAGGCTGAATTGGTTAAATAATAAACTGGCTTTTACTGCTGTAATGATCCATTTGTAAGGGAGTTGTCCTAGAAACTCCAATCCATTGCATAAGGCTTTATTCAAATGAAGTATTGAAGTGCTTTTCTCAGAGGCTCCCAGATCACTCACTTTTTTCTTTCTCTAAAAAAAGGCATCCAAGTCGTTAAGGTAGCTGGGAAGTGGACTTCCTGGGAGTTAGGGGCCTAATTCAGAACAAAATACATAGGCTATGCTGAATTTGCTATGCTGTGTTTAGTCACTGTTCCACAATCGCTGTCTTGGGGCTGGGGCAAGGGGTTTGCTGTGTGCTCAAACATTCCTGCTCTGTGGAGGTGTGTATCTGGTGGAACTGATGCACTTTACTTCCTGCAGCAAGGATGTATTTGGCAAGTCCCATTGCTATTCATGTGCTACAATCATGGAAGTGATTGCAGTCTCCAACAAGAAGTAAAATGACACATTTAGATGTGGTCTCCTAGAGTGGGGAATGACATGAAGGAATAGGGAGGTTCAATGTGCAGAGCAGCAGTGAACATGGGTGGGAGCTGACTGGAGACAACTGAGAGAGCAGCTGGATTCAAGAGAAGAAAATAACTACCAAAAGTAATAAACACTGACAGGTCTAGGAAAATTTGAGTGGATAAACGAAGCTTGTATAAAAGCTTTAAACCATTTAGTTGCTAGAAAGGAGTTACTTCCACCTCTAAAGAGAGAATACTTTTGCGCCTCTAACTGAAATATCAGTGTCAACTGAAGCAAACAGACCTGAATCTTACTGATATGACGGTAAGATTCTGAGGTTAAGATGCTCAGGATCAGTTTGCAGTAACTGGACACTTATTCAAGCCCTTTAAAATGTGCTTTTTGCATCTCACTGTTCTCATCAACATCAACAGGAGCTTTGTTGGGTTCCTAGGTATTTTTCCTTTTTTTCTTCAGAAAGTTAAACAACTTCAGATGCTTAGATACATTTAATAATTGGATTGTTTAGAACTGGCAGCCTCCAATGCTCTTATTCCTCTGCTAAGTATATCATCAATCTGCTCTCCTGAGTTATTTCAAGAGACACATGTTGGGCTAAATCAAAACTCAACTGACTGAGTTAAAACTGTAGGATGCATCACTAAGTCCTAACTACAGATCACATTTCATTCTAATGTAATGTGATCTGACAGAAAATTATAAGAACCCAGCAAGGAAATAAAAGTAAAAAATAAAAAAACTAGCTATATGTGATTTTTCATGACTTACACTGTGCACAGACCTTGCAAACAAAAATTGTGTAGAGGAAAAAAACCTTCACACACATCTCCTACTGGCTATGGATATGATCTCTCGTATATACACATTCCACATATACTGAAGAAACAAAGAGTAAAGTAAAGCATTGAGGAATTCTTCTCCTGGCTCACAGAAATATTTATTCTGCTTTGGAAATTCCAAAAACAATGAGTCTCCTGTAGCAGCAAATGTAGATACAGGAGAGGGGTATTAAGGTTTATTGTAAAATCTGGTATGTTTTCAAGCACCAGCCTTCTTTAATAATTCAAGGACAACAGCAGTGTACTTGGGATTTCTTCAATGAAGATTGAAACAATGTTTACATTCAACATCTATGAAAAGTTATTTTTTCCTGAGATGGTTATAAATTTGGGAACTGCCATAAATACTAGCAAATGCATAGAGTCCATATTATAAGCTTCTATAAACCTTGAAACAGTTCTGTAGTCTACATACACTCTTTCATTCACCAGTAACTGAAACAGTTCCATACCTAAACCAGTGCCAAATTCTGCCCCACCCTCCCTGCAGCAAGTCCACAGGAGTCAGTAGTGTCGTTGTTGACTTAATGCAGGAGAAGTCAGCCTAAACCACAGCAGCAGCTTGTTAGATAATTCATACTTTAGTAGATTTTGTTCAATGGTCAATCAGTTTATTATTCTTATGGGTTCACTATAATCATTATTCTGCCTGCTGTCCTCTATATTAGGGTTTCAGCCACATAGCTGAGCCCGCTCCTGTAAAACTGCAGCATTTCTGCATACAAATGCCATAGGGAGGGTTTGTAGGATTTAGCCCCTGGTTTATAAACTGTGTAAATTATTTTAGAAGTCATGTCAGGTATAGTTTATTCCAAGGTTTCCTTGAAAATTTTAATCAGAAAACACAGAAGGGATATGCAGTTTAGACTGAAATATTCTTTCACCTTGTACTCTGCCCAGATTGACGTACTGTGGGCTGATATAAGTGGCAGAAGTTACAGCATGCATGACAGAGGAAGGCTGGACACAAACTAGAGAAAACACATAAAGAAACATTTATTTAAAAAAAGTAAATCAACCATAAAGATCCTCCCAGTAGACCTGGGAGATGGAAGCCTTTCTCATTTTCTCCATGGCAAAATTTAATCTAGCGGCTTGGCTTTTCAAGCATCATATTCAAAGAGATGCAAATTTGTCAGAGCTGAGACCCCAGCTGACTTTTAGCACTTCGTGAATGTCAAAGGGGCTTAAAGGTTGAAATGTCTTTACCTCCCTCCATCCTTAGTAATTCAAATCCAGACTGAAAATACAAAGCACCCACATCTACCTGTTTGTTCAGGCCTCTCTATTTCATGTGTACCTGCTGGCTATAAAAGTGTTTGTTTCAGGTGTTATTATCTGTTTTAACTAAAAGCACATATAAAAATGAGCGTGCAATTGAAAAATGTTTCACCAGAGAATCTAGCAACAGAAGAAAAACCTTCCCCTTTGGAGAGCTACCCTGTCCCCCACTGCACATATACACATTTTAGAGGTTCTTGCTACATAGCCTATTCCCAATTGACCGATTTCAGAACTGCTATTAACTGAGTAGTAATCTCACGCGGTGACATGGTTCACTTCATACAGTCTCAGGACGTAATATATCTAATAAAAACAAAAGTAATAAAAATAAAAGCAACCCTAATGAATACTCCATACCATGTAAGGTGTATACTATATCACATAGCAGAGGCCACCTGAAGGCAATGCCAATAAGTATTTTTTCACCTGCCTCCTGTATGATGTAAATATCAATCTACTAATGGAGTTTCCATTGATGAAGGATAAGCAGAAAAAAAAAAGAAAATATAAAAAAAATGGCATTGAACAGATTGAGGCAGACTAATCTTGTTTGCTTAAAAATGAAAAAAAAAAATATATGTAAGCAAAAGCAAGAGGACTGATGCTCAGTTCCATGGTTAAGATGTTTATTAAATTAAATTACATTAACATATACACAATCAGTGTGAAGGGAAGCCCCAACAGCCTTTACTGAATGACAGATTCAGTGAGTGAACTGGAGCTCTAAGGCTGGACCTAGAGTAACAGTTTCAGAGAAGTGTTTCTTCTCATTTAACAATTTATCAGTCCTCTTGATGATGAATTTACTGGAAAAGGATAACTGTCTCTTTAAAAAAGTAGTTTGGGCAGTGCTTTTTGGTTTTAAAGTCTGGAGACAGTGGCATTAGATTGATTAGGTGTGTACATGTTGGCTGAGAAAGCTGTAGAAAGGGGAATGGAAGTGTTTGACAAGATGAAAGACTATTCAACATGTTAGACAGCTGGTTGAGTGAAAAGATCTATAACAGCACAGTAAAATATACTCAACAGTAAATGATACCTTCACTGCAAAAGCTACTACAAGTTAGGTCACACAATTTTAGCCTAGGATGACAAGTTCAACCAAACAAATTTTTAAAACACACAGTTAATGTGCATGTGCCTGGTAACAGACAGATAACACTAGAGAAATTGAGACAGAGAGGGGTTCCCTTTTCCAAATTTAATAGTGAATATGCAAAGTTCCCAAGCCAGATTCTGATCTCCTTTGCTTATTCTGAGCAACTGCACTGATCTCAGAGGACCTGTTCTTTTTTTACACCAAAGTAAGAAAGGTGAGGATCTGTGCTCTTCCTCAGTCCATTACCATACTACTGAAAAAGAATACTTTTGAGAAATAATGTTGTGAGAGGAATTGTGAGCCTTCTTTCTGAGATCCTGCAGTGACTGATGAGTACAGTAAATGGCTATGTGTAACTGTGTGCATCATGTTTTCCGATTTGCACATGAAGGCTTTGTAATCACTATGTGATTTTCATAACTAACGAAGCACAAAACACACCAGGATGACAGGGATAGTGAACTGTCATGCATGCTACAGATAAGACAGCAGATAAAGAAGAATGGATAAAGAACATTCAATTTTTTAAGGAAAAAGAAAATGGAATTCGGATGGTTTTCTGGTGATAAGGTGGCAGGGATTATGGTAGTAGACTTTAAAGTAGTCTAAACCCAAAAGATGCTTTTTCTGTAGACTATAATAGGACAATTGGACCTGGACACAGTTGGCTAATCTCATTTGATTATTCATGATGCAGTGATCACTCTGGTTAGCAGAGGTTGCACCAAAAAGCTTTTCAGTCAGGCATAAATAGCACATGAAATGAAAAACATTATTGGAAGAACTCTCTGGGGTTTTGTCCTATTGAATTAAAGTATTAAGAAATATAGAAGGTAACATTGAAGCCATATATTTTTCCCAGACACTTTAAATATCTTTAGACCATTGCAGAAGAGTATTTTAACATATATTCACACTTCCAGGCCCCTTTATGTTGCCAGAAATGTGCGAAGAGGCCATGTCTCCAATGCTAATTAGCCTGAGGTGATTAGGACTTGCAAAATGAAAAATAAATATTTTTTTTTTATAAAACTTGGGTTCTTTTTTAGTCCTGCATATTGAGTGGTGATATAGTGTTCCAAACACTTTTTAACATTTTATTTAGAAGAATTTAAATTAAATAATCTTTGTGTAATCAGCCTTTTCATTCAATATCTTGTATGAGTTGGTTTCATTACTAGTTTTCTGGGGCAGCAAGGCAAACATTTGTTGATTTCACTGAATATTTGACAAAAAACGTTTTTTCATACCAATGTTAACACATATTTCCTTAATTATAAAGCCCTAAAGGTACGTCAAACTAAGTAAACCATTAGACTGTCAGAACATTAATAATCTACTAGGTGCTCATGCAGTGCAATGGGCTAGAGGGGGCTGGTTTCAGGATTCGCAGTCAACACACAAGGGTATCCATTACTAGCTCCACCAGAACCATAGACGGTGACCTTGAAAATACAGCCTAGTAGTTATATGCCTCAGTTTGCCCACTTGTAGAAGTCTAGAGATACATTGAGGTCTTCAGATGAAAGGCATTATTAAAAGCATAAAGTATTTATTAATTAATGTTATGCTGACAAAAAGACAGTTGTGATTCTAAAGTGTAAATAATACATTAACACACCCCCCGTAATACCAGAAGTGCTTCTTCATAAACAGGTATTTATAAATTAGATGATACACTGAGAAATTTTGTAAGTAATCCAAATGATTAAAGAAAAAATATGATTTCTGTGGGAGTGCCCCAAACATACAAAACACTTCACCTACTCATCTGCATCCACAATGCTTTGTTTTCTTTTTCTGGAATAGGAGGATGGAAGTTGCCAGTTTCCCTCTATAGGAATGTTAATGACTCTGGACAGTTTGTTCAAGGGTTTTATAAGCAAAATTTCAGAGTTAACATTCTAATATACTTATTAATGTAATGAACTCCTCCTCCAAGCCATTATTCTCAGCAAATTCCTTTTGCATACACAGTTATTGCTTTAATTGCTTTGAAGCTTTGCCTTGGCTGGAATTCTAAGATGTCTTCAGTCACTGTTGACTCGTGACAGTTTGGCAATTATATGTATAGATACTGTGTACAGTGAAAAACACAGGTGCTTCAAAGACAGAAATTGTTGAGGAGAGAAAAAACACCTTATATTTCTAATCCAAACCATTTAGGCTATAAAAAGAAGTGCTGAACTTGACCTTTCAGCTCATTTATACAATAATTAAGGTTAGCTCTGTGACATGCCCAAGTACCAAGTGACTTACGGATCACAAGCTACTCAACATCTGTTTGACAGAGAACAATGCCTCTTTCAATGAAAGTGGAACAAGTTATCCATGCTAGATGTTCAGAACCAGAATAGCCAAATGAAGTAACCAAATAGCCAAATGAAGTAACCTACAACTGTGTGGCTGTTTGGCCGTTGGAAGAAAGGATCAACATCTATGTCTTGCCTTTTTGGGACAAATAGATTAGCAACCATAGTAGCTTTAAAATCAAAGTTTCAAATGCCAAATACGACAAGCTACAAGCAGTATCTTGTTTTAGTTGGGTTACACAAAGACTGAACACTGATCTCCTTTCTCCAAAGGATGGCTGCATTTTAGCTCAGAAAATGGCAGCTGTTATTCCATTACCCCTAAAGCATCCTCTGGCTGTGAGGATGCCTTCCCTGCTTTTAGTCCAAAATGAAGAGAAACAGAAGGGTCTTCTAGGCCTTTATTCTGTATTGGGATTTTCTCCCATTCATGTAGGAGGATGAGCTAAGCAGTGAACAACTCTGTTCCTCAAACTGCTGCTTCAGTGCCTAATGGCTGAAATATACCATCTTGACTAGGTCCCCTGTTTTCTTTGTGCTCAAGACAAGGAAGGTAGCTGGGATTCCATGCTCTATGCTGTGCTAGAATCCTGCAGAGTTTGTTGGGGATAGCAGCAGGAACAATGTATCCTGGGTTTGGGGGATTCAAGGTACAGCTGAACCATGAGTGTGTTTCCATGTAGCCCTGGGCTTTTATATAGTGAAGGACATGCTTTGTGGACCCAGGCTGAGCTGGCTAGACATTTTCTCTTGAAGAATATATGCTTTCCTAAGCTAGTGTCAGTTACTGAAGCCAATGTGCAGAGTGCTAAGGAGCACTACTGGTAATGTTTGAGTAGCAACCTTCTGTTAGCATTAACAGAAGGGTGGGTAAAAAAGACTTCAAATTTAACATCCCTGCTTATGATGGCAGGGCTGGAACTAGATGATCTTAAGGTCCTCTCCAACCCTAACTATTCTGTGATTCTATGATTCTAAACTATATATACAATGTGTGTAAATACTATACACATATATATAGCCGAGGAAGACACAAGTGTTTTTAGCATTTATTGTCTGTTCTCATTAAAATAAACATTTGTGGGTTTTTTACTAAATAGTACAGGTAATCATATTTTATGAGATTCTATTTATGAGATGAAGTATTAGACTTTGACTTTGTTAACCAGTTGTACACCTCAATTAAAGTCTTCCAATTTAACACTTCGTGGAGGTAAAATCATTCATCGCAAAGCTTCTTGGTTACAGATCAGTAATTAATTGGCAACTTGGACAAAGTTTAATTATTGTTAAAGACCCAGAATTTCTCACATAGCTGTTGCAGAACTGCATAGTCAGTTAAGCAAAAAAACCCTACTTATTTTACTTGGTTTGTTATACTAATGCCTTGGGATGTTTCCATGCAATACACAAATTTTCTTGTATGGCAGTTAATTAAATCCAAGATCATGGTCTGTGAAAGTCACCTGTCTGACATCTGGAGAGCAAGTGGGAATCAATGCCACAGACCAAACCAAAGCAGCAAATGCTTAAACTAGCAGAGTAATTTACGTCCTTCAAAGAGCAGATACAGAGAGACTGCTATATTTTTTAGTTCCTTTAAGTTTTATTATGACTTTATGATACCATTCTTGTTGGCAAGGAAGAGGTTGGTGTCAGGGGACTGGTGCTGCTTCCAAGTGTAACTGCCTCAACCAAGTCAGACAAGAATGACAAAAAATACTTTTTTGTCATTCTCTGCACAAATGAAAGAAACTTGTCATTCCAACTTCACAAAACAGCACTAGAGATGAAATGCTCAGCTCCACTGGGACAGCCATTTTTTTTTGCTGTTATTACAGAAGAAAATTATAACCATAAAAATGTCCAATTTAGAAAAAAGGTGCCACTTTAGTGTCATTTGCATAAAAGCTGTTACATACAAATTGTTATAAAGACAAATGTGTAGTACTCTTGTTGAAAATTGCTTATATCTTAGGTGCTTTGCCTGAAACGACATAAAGGCCTCTTCAAACTGAAATTCATTCTCAGGTAAATAAAGCTGAAAGAGAATTTTCACCTATTTGTATGTACGTGAGCAGTTTCTCATATTGTCTTAAAAACAGATTTTGACATGCATTTCTCACAAACTTTTAAGTTCCTTCCTTTCTTACCCTGCTGGTGGCCTCCATTACAATAACTTGGCTTCGCAGATGAGGGCAGATGAAAAGCTTGTCCTGAGTGCAAGCTGATAAATTAGCTAAGATACCTTTCTGTAAATGAAGTACAGTTGTTACTTTCTTCTGTTAGAAAGTGCTTGCATATATTCGTCTGCAAAAAGATGATCACTGTCCAGACCTGAGACACCACTACCACTGATACCTACAGATTCTGAGAAATTTATTCACGCCTTCTCAGAAAGTCGACTAGATGTTGTTATGCCTACTAAAAATAGGCTAATTTGCAACAATAAAATAACAAACTTCAGTACATAAAGCTAATTATTATTATTTTTTATTTCTGACAGTCAAATTCAAAGGCATTTATTTATATTTGGTGTTAAACACCGACACAACGTAGATTAACAAGAGATCCAGATTAATTTTTCCAGTAAAGTGAATCATCAGGCATGTACTACTGTAACTGAGAATGTTACACTTATATGAATGAGAATGCTAATAGGGGTTTTCAAGTGGTCTGATAATATTTTTATGTAATTGCAGAATCATTAAATTAGTGTAACTTGATTGTAAACAGGAGAAACAGCTAACTGTAGAATGCCAAGATGTCTAACTCAACAAACGCTCTACATGCTCCCATGTACCACATAATAATCATGGTATTTGTAAACACTCCATTGTGTCTGAGATGAAGAATCAAAGCAAAATATATTATGGCACAAACCCCCCATAAGCTTCATAACCCCTGACTATGAGACCCATAATCGTGTTGATGATCCCCTGAGATATCGGGCACTGCAGGTCTAGTAACTCTATGCTATATGGAATCATATGCAGCAAAATTAAAAATAAAGTGTCCTCTAGAATTTTAGACAGTACAGGGCCATACATTCTCAATCAAAACAAATTAATAAAATAAAAAAGCTTGTTGACATGAAATATAGAGTTTAATGGTTTAAATACACTGCAAGCACTAAATCTAAAAAGGTCTGTTTTGCCATGTGAGAGAGCACCCACAATTTCAGATAAGGACAGAAGCATCTATATGTACTTCAAACATCTGAACACTAACTATGAATGTGTAATTTTATAATTTAAAAGCAGTAAAGGAAGAAAATAATGACTAAATCACCTCTTATTTTATTAGCATGAAAAAATACTAACATGCTGCTTAATCTTCCTTAGACCTAGATCCTGATGCTTTCTGGATGAAGGGTTCTGCACATCTGTGTGGCCTTGACCAGGTCATGTGAGTTGGAGTATCACCTTAGCTGGCACCTCTCCCCATCATCTGCACCTCTTTCTGCACTATAATGCAAAGATATTTGTCACTTATGCAAGGAAGTTACATGTTTTTAAAAAAAAACCTGGGAAAACACAAGTAAATAAAAAGTCTGTTTAGCTCTCATTTATATTCTCACTAATTTCTTAGAGAGAAGCAATATTTTCACCAAATGATATCCTCTGCGGACAGTCATTGTATGGTGAATATTTTTGTTGCTTTCTGAGGTGATCAAGTTACATGTATTTGTAACTGCCTTGAAATGGCAAATTCCTTAAACAGAAGCAACCACCATTTCCTCTGAGTTCAGAAAGATGCAGTCTAGTCAGCAAAGCGTTAATGTTAATCCAGTTTCAATACTTATACACAGTAAAATTTTGCTATGTACAAAAGCAAGAAATAAAACCTTGTTGCACTAGTCTGTTAACAAGAATTGCATCTTTAATTACGATTCTCAGCCTTGCCTCAGGTATGTGTCCAAAATGGGTTTTTCAACCTGATGTTAACCAAAAATTTAATCCTGAAAAATATTCCACAAGTGAAAACACCTCCTTGACATAATTAGCCCTATTAAAATCAATTAAAGAAAGCATGAAAGTCAAGTAATTTCATGAGCAAAGATTACAAGAATAAGATTTTTTGTGGTTGTTACTTACTGGTGGTCTAGTAAAGGGAAAAAAGCCAGGAATGATTTATCCTCTTTCAAGTTTTAAACATGGCAGATAACTGCAAAGTACAAATTCTGTCCATCAAAGACTCTGATGGAGAAATGACCAGTAGAAAACCAGCCACACAAGCTTTTCTCAAGCTCCTGTGTTCATAAAGCACCATAATAACTGCCTTAATGATTCTTCTTTGTCCTTCTGCGATGCATAAAGAAAGCAGAAATATTCTTCAGTCTCTCATCAGGAATGCTAACGTGGTAAATTTCAAGCTAAAGACATGATGTAAATTTAAGCCGCTTGATGCCTCACATGAAGACTTTCAAGATGAAAAAACTCTGGCCACTGGGCGCAGTGTGAAGGTGCATCATACAGAAGAAACCATGTAGAGGAAAGAGATTCCCCTTACAAACTTCTCAAATGGTTTTCTTTTTGCATTATGCCATAGTTGGTGTTGATGACGTGGACCACCTCTTACAGGTGCCAATCAAAATTAAAATCAAAATTAAAAAAAAAGTTTGATTTTTTTTTTTTTCACTAAGTAAACAAAAAGGAGGGAAAAATTTATCTTTGCACTCCACTGCTTTGCCTTGGGTCTTTGTCCTTGGGCTGGGTTTATGATGAGCTCTGTGAGCAGCATGAGCAGTGTTTCTGGAAAACATCTATTTTCAGGTAGTTCTTTTTCTTTTTTCTCTTCCTCCTCGAAATTTCTAGCTTGCTTCTAAATATTTACAACAAGCAAGATCCATCAGTAGGGAACCTGTGGTTAGCTTTGTCTCAGTTTTTCCTCTTGCTTTTAGATATCTTTTTTATAACATTTCTGCAATGTTATGTCACTACATTATCAAATATACAACAGCATTATGTGTAGAAGTCCTTCCACTGATGTATGTTATTGCTTAGTTGATGAAATTCGGAAAGGAGGAAAGTTTCATTTGCACTCAGCTATTTTCTTTTTCTCCAAATAAAATAAGGAAAGAGAGAGAATGAGAAGGCAAAAAGATGCTGTCATTAATGAAGCCTTCTTGAAAATCTGCGGTGACAATGAACTGAAAGAGAAAACATACAAATGGAACTGTGCATTCGGACTGAAAGCTGGGTGAAAATATTTGAAGCCAACTGATAAAAGTTTACTACTAATACAATTATGAGGCTTATTGCAGTAACATTTTGGTCTGAAATCACTTAATTTCCTGTAAAAGTAAAACAAAAACCCCCTTTAATGCCCTTTGATCTGGCTTTTCTGCCAAGTGGATATCAGAAATAGCATGCAACTTTTCTCAAATCTGATAAAAAAATTTAAATTAGAAATGAACTTTTATTGGTTTTTTTCAAGATCCTCATTGAACTTGTCAAATATTAGCCTGTATTTATTATAAATCTTTAGTGGGATTCACCTTTTCCACATTATCTGGAGGAGACCAGGCAATATATTTGATGATAGTATTCTTGATTGTTTAAGAATAGTTAAGTCTTATATTTTTGTTACTTTGTCTCTCTTACTCTGTCCCAAATAACCTTCTTGTTTGCTCCCTTTTATTTGTTGTGCCTCATGCTATATTTTCTAATAAAGGAAAATGAAAAAAAAAAGAATTGGCCTGGGTTCAGCAGTAGTAGTCATTTTTCTCAGTCTTAGTAGCTGGTGTAGTGCCTAAACACAAACAGTGCAGCAGCCTAAACACAAACCCAAAAGAATACAAAATGAAATTTTGAAGAATAACTTGCTAAAGGAATAATTTTATTTTATTTTTTCTAAATAAATCAGGAGCAGGAAACCTGCCAGGGAGTCAATCAGGCCTACAGGTGTAAGAAGAACACTCAAGAAAGATAAGGTCATGTCAGAAAAGCTAAAAGAATTCTTTGCATCAGTGTTTGCTGCAGAGGAGCTTAGGTAGGTTTCCACATGGAACTGTTCTTTATAGCGGGACAAATCTGAGGAACTGTCTCAAATAGATGTGTCAGTAAAAGGGGTTTAAGAACAAATTGATAAAATGAATAATGACAAATCATCAAGACCAAATGGTATTCATGCAAGAGCTCTAAAGGAACTCAAATATGAAATTGCCAAACTACGCACTGTGGTGTGTAACCTAGTGCTTAAATTTGCCTCAGTACCAAAGGAATGGAGGTGGTAAATACAAATTTTTAAAAGCATTTTGGAGTGGGGAAGAAGATCCAGGCAACTGTAGAGCAGTAAGTCTAATTTCTCTACCGGACAAATTGGTTAGATATATTAAAAAAATAAATAAATAAAAAAACAAACCCAGAACTAGAAATCTTACAGAGAAATGAATTAATGGAGATGCTATCAGCAATGAATAAAGCAAAGATGTTACCAGCTAATGATTCACTCGCTTTCTCTTAGATACCTGTCATGAGGCAGACCTAGTTTGGACAACATATTGGTTATTAGTAGAATTTAGATAGGAAAAATGCAATACTGAGTAGCTGGGTGATGAAATTACAAGTTAAAATACAAAGCCTATACAAAGGGAAAAAACCTCTGAAGTAAAGATAGCTAATTGTTGTCCTAGCATTTACTGTTTTATAATTTAAAAAGTTATAATTTTTTACAAAGATGACAAAGTAATTTTAATTGCCAATCTGAGGTGAAATGTCAAGTATCAGATTTAAAACAAATCAAAGAGAGTATCTTTTGACGTAACTGTGAAACTCCTTGCCAGAATTTTGAATGCTTAAAGGATAGCTGGAAACCATGAAAGAAAAGTCTCTCTCAAGAGAGATGTCCCATTCAGCTCAGAATCCCCTTGCACAGCATATTAACACAAAATAGGAAACTATATTGGGGAAGCATCTACATTTGCTTTTTTTCTGAAAGTCTTTCTTTAAATATCCATTACAAGCTATTTTTAAAAGACAATAGAGTACATTTGATGGACCTATGATTTTTCCCAGTATATCCACTCTTATATTAGATTTTATGTAATTTGATATGATTTGACAAAGGAAAGCTTTCAAATAAAATCCACATTATACAAGGATTCCTTGTATCAAATGTTTGCTCCATTGGGCCAGTGCTATGGTAAGCATTTCTAAAAACTCACTAGGTTTTCTTTACATTGAACTACTTATTAGCAATCTTGCTTAATGCAGTTGGAATAGCCAGTCAGGCTCCTACCAGTTCTCAAATAGGTTAAAGCCAAAGCCAGAAGACTTGCTGCTTACCAGCCTCATGCCACAGTGTGTTTTCACCGGTCTTTTAGCTATATTCATCATGCACAACTTCATTTCTGTCTTCTTTGAAATAGTCAAAAGAAAAGTGCCTTTCTCAGCACTACCAATAACTCATCATGCCCAGACAGAAACTGTAAAGTATGTAACCATATGTTGTGGTTTAACCAGGTCACCATGGACTGTATTTTCTTCTTATAGATTATTCCTTAATGATTAGCAGTTTCTCTAATGTGTAACAATAAATATCACTGAAAGAAAGATGTCTTCCTTTTAGGGTCATTTAGCCCTGACAATCCCACAGGTCCAGTTATCAGTGTCTTTCTAGGAAGCTTGCAGATACCTCTACCTAGGAAGTTAGACGACTTAGCACACATCCATACAATTACTCACTCCATTTGGCAAGGTGGATGAACATTTTATTCAATTTAATTATTTAAGGTTTAATTTTAGTTGTTTAATACTTCCATTAATGATGTCTCCTTAAGCTATCTGTTCAGATTTTGCAGTGTTAAATTGTCTTTGAAACTTTGAAAAAATGCAAATAAAATAAAAGGGCTAGTTAGCTCCCACCTGGCTTATGATAAAATGCTTCTGTATGTTAATGTTTTGGTTATTAAAATGTATAAAGAAAGGGAAAAAACATGAAACAGGTAGCATCAGAGATTGCCTTGAGAGTACCTGTCCTTGGAAGAACAGCACTTTGGATCTCTTTGACAGCAGTGACAGATAGCAAGTTGTGGTCCTTTCCTCTGAAGAGAGGAAGCTGACAAATGAGAAGTGCAAGCAACTATGTCCAATTCATGTAGGACCTGGAAACTGAACCCAGTGTTCCTGTTTCCCAGGTAATGGGTTCAAACTTAAACAGGGGAAGTTTAGGTTAGATATAAGGATATAACGAAGAAGTTCTTTACTGTGAGGGTAGTGAGACACTGGAATGGGTTGCCAAAGGAAGTTGTGAATGCTCTATCTCTGGCGGTGTGCAAGGTCAGGTTGCACAGAGCCTTGGGTGATGTGGTTTAGTGTGAGGTGTCCCTGCTCATGGCAGCGGGGTTGGAACTTGATGATCTTAAGGTCCTTTCCAACCGTAACTATTCTACGATTTTATGATTCTGTAATTGCAGAGCACATCAACAGAGTGGGGAGTTTGCTTATGTTTATATCATTCAAAGGAAGACTGTTGTTTTGCTTTTTAAATTATGCCATTAAATTGCACCATCATGCATTGTAAAACCATAAATAGGAAAAAATATGATGGGTGCTGCAAGTGTGAAAAACTATACATGCCAAGGTGCTAGGTTTCTGAGAACTTTTGTTGGAGTTCTTGATGGATAAGGTCTGGACAAAATCATTTGACAATGTAAACTGCTGGTGTTCCATCAGGTTTTGGTAGCACATCTCTGAGGCCAGCCATTTTTAGTTTTAAGGCTCTCTGGATATTTAGAAAGACACAGAAGTAGCTGGGAAACGAGGGTGAGAAGAGGACCTGAAGCTTGAGATGGATTCTGAGAAACAGAGCTAAAACAAAGAGGAAAAGTCAGACGGAACAGGAAGGAGAGGGGTCATATTCTGAGAAGAAAGGGAATAACTCAGTACCTGTGCAAAACAAGAAGTTTGTATATATATGTGTATATATATCTGTGTTCTGGTGTGTGTGTTTATATATAAATTCCATGTACCAAAATCACTTCTATTATTAAATAAATCATACCCTGTATTGAAGACTCTTTCTTGGAAATACGTACCAGTGATGATGACAGATTTGATACTATCCAAAGGGAATTCTTGCTTTGGAGGCTCAAAGTCCAAAGCCAGCTCAAGGTACCAATAAAGTCAAATGTCTTGCCCAAATGTAAAAACAAAACAAAACCAGCACTGTGAGGAAGGGAGTGTCCTGGATATTTTTTCTGACAAGTGTTCATACCTTGTGCAGAATAACTGTGAGATGAAAGCCTAGAATATCACTGAGCTGCCTCTTTAAACACAACACTTTTTCCCCTTTCATTTAGTTATCTCCTTCTCTGCTCTGTGGCTCAATCTGCATATGTTATTGGCCTCGATTCCCAGGGCTGCCACCTTAATCTGTAGTAGCTAATAGTACAACCTCATTCATGGCCTGGGACCAGGCTCAGGTTAACAAGAAATCCAAATGCAAAATGCTGGGGGAGGTTGCTATAAAATAACCACTCGAAAATTCAGGCTGTGATTTTTTTTCACATTTGTATGGAGAAAGCAAAGCTTTTAGTCTCAGAGGTTCAGTCAAATGCATTAAAAGATGAACATTTTAGTTAATGTTCTAAAAAGATTTCTAAAAGCAGTTTTGATTGTGTACCATTAGCATTAATTAATTTTTATACTGAGACCAGCCGTTATATTAGTAGAATGCATATTTTAATCAATTTCTACTTGCTGTTTTGTGCAAGTTAAAGGTAGCTTTGTGGTTTGTGCCTAGTTTATACAGTGCATTTAACTCAATGTGCCTTAGGTAATGCTCATCTGAGGTTAAATGTATACTCTAATCAGAGCAGGATACAATTATGAATGAAACCCTGACAAGTAATGGGCTTGTTTTCATTCTGGACCATAGTAGAATATACCTTCTCTAAACAGGTGCTCGAATGTATTATTAAATAACACAATACTCAACTGTACTATCATCAAAAGCAGGCATAAACAGTTAGGATCATATCTCTTTCCAATAGCAGCTTACCTGCATCTGAAAGCAGCTGTTTGATATACATTTGCATTCAGTCTGTCACTGGTAAATATAAAAGCATCCAGTCAAGTGATTTTTTTAAAACAGTTTTCAGGTTATTATTTTAGAAATACTTTCATCATTTATTATGAGCAATTAAAATACAGTTAAAAACAATTAATTTCTCAGTGTTTTTCTTCTTTTTTCTCACTCTTACTTGCCAAACAGTCATACTTTCTGCTCAGGACTGCTAAAAAGAGTTTGAAATCAGTAGTGTATTCATTTTCATTTCTTTAGTCATAAACACTACTGATGATTTAGGTGACGAGATGCTTAGACTGGAAAGTGCCCAATGGATCATCTACCCCACACTGTTCAGTCCCAGTAATCCCTCTTCTCCCTTGTCCAATGGCTCTTCCTTCACTACCTCATTACCCAACAGAAAACCAATGTTACACCTCAGCACCAGAGAAAGCGGAGACCAGTAGGAGGTCAGACCTGGTTATATCAGGAAACAAAACCCAGTCCCATAAGAGGTTCTTCTGCTTTCCGCAATAATCTCCTCAGGCTTCTCTGATCCTAAACACAGAGGTTTCCTGAACTACTGATTCAAGAGATAAGAAGTCCTGAAAGAGAAAAGAGAGGGTGAGTAAAGACAGTAAGGGTTGAAAAGACATAAAAGGAGAAGGTGTAAAATGAGCTGAGATATTCAGAGAAACTCTCACACAGAGAAGTGCCTGATAACCAGTTTCTTAAAACAGATCCACTTGCATTGTATCTCTGCCTTCTTGTGACAGCTCTCCACTTGTTTCCACAGTGCCCAAGGCCTGACATTCCTTGAAACCAGCCAAGGGCTTGGTCCATCCCCATTAAGCACAGCTATACCAGGAGATATTGTTACCACTCTACTCCTCTCAATGGGCTTTCCCCTTGTTTTCCCTTAAAAGTCATTTCTCGTACTCACATGGGATGGTCTTGTGCTCCCATCCCTCCTATGGTGCCCCTTTCCGTACACTGCTACCCAAGTTTATTCTCCTCTTGCTGCAATTGCAGGGCTTTTTGTTGTTTAGCAATTCTTTGAGATCCAAAGGGAGCTGCATACATACACTGAAAGAAACAGCCTCTGTTCAAAGCTGCTTCCAGGATGAACAGGCTGGACACATACAACTTCACAAACTGCCAGCAGTGCTTTCGGCTGGTCTCCTGCCTTCCAGATCAGAAATGCTTAGCTAGACCAAGCACTGTGCCAAGTGCCTGCCTGCAGCTAACCCTCACACCTTCCCCACACCCATGAATGTCATCATGCAAAGACTTCTCTTCTGAAAGTATAGATATGAGCAAAAGGGGGGAAGAAGAAATAGCTGCAAGTGTATGCCATAGAGGGAATGAAAAAGAGTTTCAGATAAAATAGAGTATAAGCAATTATTTGTGCAGTTCCCTGTTGAGTCACCTTCAAGCCCATCTGACTGACATCAACCAAGATTATATTGGCATATTCTCTCTAGCAGCACTGTTCTACCAGAAGCAGAGTTCAGTGCTGCTTCACCCTGGATCTGTACATCTATGATTCAGGCTTCAAAGCATTAACCTCTTTTAAAGAAAGATCCTGATAAGAAGAAATTGTGACTTCACTTTCCACTGTGGCATAAAACAGGGTCATCAGTCCCTGGCATTCTGTTGTTCAGCAGATCTCAAGATTTGTATATTGTTAATTAATTTTTTTCCATATTAGTAACTCATATTAGTGACAAAATAAACGTACATATGCTGGAGGTATTTGGCATAAACAAGCACCAGTGGATTGCACATTGGCAAGCCTACAGTGATGTTAAGTATTTAGAAGACATGAGGGGTAAAAAAATCACTGTAAGTGATACCAGAAAAAGTTGCCACTTTAAAGGATTCTGAGATTGAAAAACCCAAGAAAAATTCAATGACTATATAGACAACTTATCCATTACCATTCCAGACCATTCAAGCTCCAAAACTATTGCATGCCTGCCCTTGCTAAAATGTGCCAATTCTGTTTTGATGTCCATTCTCGCCTGAACTCCCAGCTGAGAGTAATACCTGACTTATGCGAGCAGGACCCAACCACTGCTGCACACAAGCTTACAGGAATTACTTTCTAGCCTTTCCTAGATGCCTTTGCAATCAATCACCTAGAAATGAAGACTTCACTATTTCATTACTAGTTCCCTGAACCAACCAGCCTCCCCAAATGCTTCATAAAACTTCTAGTTTTCTAATTTTTAAATTAAGTATTTCAATTACCTAATACTTAACAATGTTGCTTATGTTTCTCTTGATTTTTCCTTTCCTACATTGGATTTGGTTGGAGAAACTTCCATATTAGATATATACTTTAATTAAATATAAGCTGGTTTAAGTATAGGAAAATTATAAAATTTCAAAGTTATCATTTTTCACTCTGTTTCAAAGATGCAAATATCAGAAAGAGAGCAGTTAAGACTTTAAAAGAAAAATTTATGTGTATTTCCCTCTTGGTACTCCTTCCAGTGCTTCCTAATTAAGGACAAGCCAATACAGTATCATGTACCAATCTGGTATTTATTAACAAGGCTAGTCATGATTTTTAACTGATTATTGCTCAGAGGATCCTCCCCTCATTAATATAAATGAATTAGGAGGAATAGTGCCAAATGTTTCAAATGGGAATTAACATTAGACTGCAAGGTATAATTAGTTGAAAACGCTAAATACATCAAAGTATTAATTTGTGTGTGCATATATATATGCCTATATATGTACCACATATATATATTATCTAAAAATATTATGTATATGCACACATAGTGCACATACCAGCTTAAGCACAACTTACAGATGGATGCCTACCCGGTTTATTATATTATACCCTGCAGCTAAGGAAAACAAGGTATCTAGCTGAAAGAGGATTAAAAAATCCAGGGAACAAAAATAGAGAGATCCGCACAGGATAACTTTAATAATATATGTCATTTAAGGCGAGGAGTCTCTGAATCAAACACCGTTGTAGGAACAATATCACAACCCCATTGTCTTGTTTTGCGTTAGTCTCATAATCATGTAATTTTCTCTCATTTCTGCCTGCCATTTCTGTGCTAGTATGTGTGCCTGTGTCCATGTGGACTTGCTAGTGTGTAAGTGTGAATACAGTGAGGCTAAACCACCACAGTCAAGACAATAATTTTCCCTGCATTTCAAATATTTAGATTTATATTACACTTTTTTCCAGTGATTGTGACATCTTCTGCAGCTATACAGGGGAGTCTCAAGTTATTTGGGAAAAAGAACAGTGGGGTCAGAATATCAAACTACACAGAGGAAAAGCAGACGTGTAATAGAAATAAGCTCACCTTTATTTCTCAACTCTACTCTGCACTCAGCTGGAAAAACAGCCTCTCTTTTCACAACCTTCTGAAACAAAAGAAGTTAGTTAGTAAGGTATAACGATTACAGGCCAAGTAAGCTGAGAGCTGGCTACCTACCAGTCTTGGACATGTTGGACTTGTTAATTCTACACAAAGTTGTAAGACTGGGCTGATACAGAAGGTGCCTAGATGCTGCTACGAGAAAAGGCTTTGTCCAATTTCCTGGATTGATTTTCATGTTTCAGAAGGAAGTCACATTTGTGATGAACCAGAGAATGTAGAGGTGGATACAGACACAATTTAAATGGGCAGAGGAGGATGGATGGCACAGCTCCGTGACTGGAACCTGATGTCATGTTGCAGGAATGTTTGCTGTACCTCCTAGTTGTGACAAAGGGCTAGCACTTCAGTTCTCAGACCACTCTTCAGCTTTGGACTAGAGCCTCTAAATATATACAGAGCAAAAAAAAGGACTAAACCTTTTCAACACTATTCACTATTCAGAAATAGCCTCTCTAGGGGGATAGTCTTGTGTCTAAGAGCTGCTAAACTGAATCAGACCAAAGGTACATGTATCCCATCTGGCTATTGATGATATCAGATGCTTAGGGAAGAAATGTTACAGAATGGTCATTACCTAAATACACCCTCCCTGCTTCCAGCATTTGGCAACTTACAGATTCCTTTTAGGTAGTTGTATTAGGTTGCTGTGTCTAATAATCCTCAAAGGAGGACACAGTAACTTTGTGTTTGACCTACATGACTTTATCTAATGAGGGTTTTTTTAAGCCATTTTTCCTATTTGTCCCCACGGTATTCTCCAGCACCCAGTCACAATTTTGTGAGAAATTATAAGCAACTCTCTTCCTTTTGGTTTTAAATTATTTCCTAGTCCTTTCACTGATTGCTCCTAGTTCTTCTTTGAATGTTTCTTTCATCTCCATCTTCTCCAAGCCGTTCATGACACAGTAGGCATTCCCTCCTTGGTTATCTTGCTTTGCCCAGTTTAAGTAGCCTAATATACTTTGAAGTTTAGCGAATATGGAAACTGTTACATGAAAACAAACAACTTAAATAAAAAACTTTTCACATCATTCCCAAATTTGTTCTGTGCTACATCATCACTAGTATTTATCTGCTATCTTAAAACATGCCTTGGAAGATGTTTGTAAACTGAAAGGTTAAGATATTACAAGCAATTTAATGTAGAGACTGTATTTTCATGTGTGCAGTAACAGGTATGATGTTGAGGCCTTTAAATATGATTGCAAAAAGATTAAAGAAAAAAAAATTATGCAACAGTAGCACACATATAACAATATTTAACATTCTGATCTATTCCAGTATGAAAGAAACGTAGGGTCCATAGGGTTTGCTTTCACCAGTGAAGAAAGCCCTTTCTGGGCTTACTTCTGTAACATACATTTGTGGTCATAACTGCTTCACTTGTATTTTAACCTTCAGGATTTCTAGTCCTCTAAGTATCTAATTAGTACTGCTTTTTAAATGGTCTTATAAAATCATCTTGGCATGTATGCATAGAATGGCCTTTTGCCAAAGTACCATAACGTGCAGGAACAGTAATGACTCTTTCTCTGCACTGACTCTCTGTGATAGAATATGATCAGAAAAAAGTCAAATGCAAAGCTGACAGGACAGCTTACATTTCTCCTGGATCTCATAAACTCTACTCAGAGTAAGACTTCTAGACATAGAGCATGCAATTTGTTTCCTTTTTGCCTTTTCCTTCTTCATGTTATCTTTGACCTACATGTTGGCCATACATATTGGTCAAATCCTGTCACCTCTGTGAGATGATAGCTGCAGTGGGAAAAAG
Organism: Coracopsis vasa; assembly: GCA_026283785.1. Taxonomy (NCBI): domain Eukaryota; kingdom Metazoa; phylum Chordata; class Aves; order Psittaciformes; family Psittacidae; genus Coracopsis; species Coracopsis vasa. The sequence continues at coordinate 65,551 of JANHGB010020941.1, read as the reverse complement.
ACCAAGGCATAAAAGAGATTATCAAAGGGACATTGCATAGATATTCAGAAGAGATTTTCTACAGCAGAACATCTGAGAAGTTCGATTTTGCTCTGGATCCACAGTCTAATGCACAACATGGGTCTGCATGGGTTGTTCAACAGATGCAGTACCCACTACACCCAGGCAGCAGCAGAAGTTAAAAGTGCTGCTATATATTCAGCCAGAGAACCTTTTCTGTTCATCAATATCTCACACAAAGAGTCCTTCTTCTAAGCGTCTTAACAATTTGAAGACCTAAGTTAACGCAGAAATCCCAATAAAGAACTTAGCTTTTGACTTAATGCTTCCTCGCACTCATCCAAACTTAGCCCATTCTCAAAATCAAAGTATGATGTTCTACACTTCTTCCTGCCAGATAACATACAGACTCTAGCAAGTATGTCTCACACACTGGTGAGGCCTAGCTAACATAATGATCCTTTGGTGCCACTAGCAGTCCACATAATTTACAGTCACCCTCAGACTGCTCTAACTCATGGCAGGGGACAAAAGCTAGCTAATGATTAGTCAGTGCAAGGTGCCATCTTTGCTCACACCTCCCTCCCAATTAGCACTCCTTGCTCTTTGCCTGCAGCAGAAAATCTGGGCCTTTATATTATTTTCCCACAACAGCAGCCTCCATCAGTAATTAGTGCATGGAAGCTCTGGAGATCCACTGGGAACATAAAAAAAACATCCTCCTGTGACAGTGCTACTCATACTAACAACTCCAATTCCCCTCAAGCTGTCAGTGACACATCCTTGAGCTTCTGGTGACCCTGCACAAGACCTTCCTTTGGACTCAGGGAGGAAAACAATGAGATATACAACTCATGAAGCTTATGGCTTCCTAACTTACTATTGTGTCATCTGTACCTAACAGCTAGTTCAAAGCCTTTACTGTAACTGAGGTATTGGTAACGTCTCTATCCTATGTGTACTCTCTTTTGGCCAATAATGCACTTTAGCTTACAAAAAGGTATCTTTCTCAGTAAAGAACTGATTTGGGTATCTCTTCTCTGTTTTTCCACTTATTTTCTGAAAACTTGTGGGAATACAGTGTGTTTAGACTTTAAAATCACCATAAGCTGGCTTACAATAAGAAGCCAGAAAGACAAAAAACACCTTAGGGGGAGAAAACAAACAAACAAACAAGCAAACAAAACACCAGCAAAAGCAAAATGAATCTGAGAAAGGTCCATTCTTATGCTTTGACTCCAGCAGAAATTTGGTTAGACTAGAGATTTCTCAAGAAAGCTGAAAGTTATAATTATCTTTTAAATATTTTAAAATAACTATGTATAGGATCAGAAATTTTAGATATCTAATGAAATTTTCTGTGGTTCATTAGTCACTAATATTGTCACATTTACTTTTTGTATGACACCAGGTACAATATAAGAAGAGAGTATACATGTGGCATTGTGCAATATCAATCAAAACCACTATTAAAACACATTAAGAAACAAGCAAGTAGTTTCCCACGAACAATTAGTAATGTACAGATATAGCTTTTGTACATCTGTAGACATTAGCCCAGATTTGCAAACACCTTTGCCCAGCAGAGAAAGATCCAGAATATATGATTTCTTCTCTCTGCAGTTTTATTACAGATGGAAAATGTTCTGGTGAACTCAGTCTGCCCAGTTCAGACCATGGCTGTACTACTAGACTATGCAACTTGTACTGATAAGGGTCCCAGAATCCTAGCTTGACATCCAATTGGTTTAGTTTAAATCAGCAAACGGTCCAAGGTCAGGACTTCAGCTGTTGTAAGGTGCTGATCAGCAATCTGAAGGGAATATTCCCAGGGTACTAAATCTATTGACCTTTTGGCACAAAATATCTGATGGCTGAAAAGGCTGCCAGTCACAAACAGTGAAGTCTTTTCTAAACAGGATATGAAATAAAACAAGCACATTTTTCGGTTATTCCCTAACAATATCCCCATTGAAATTTTAAGTCCTATGGTAAGGGTCTGCCAGCAAAAGGCAGATCAAAAGGGAAATAAGTTTAAGCATCAACTTTGTTCTTCAAAATTAAATAATGCTTTTGGCATCAACAAGTTTCAAGTAAAATTCTGGCTTTTCTCTTCATATTCTTTCCCATCCTTGTCCCATTAATGACAAGCACATACCTAATGTGTCTGGTCTAATATTATCACACATAGAATGTGTCACCTTGAATCCCCCCTCTGTTATCTAAGCATATATGCCCCTGGGCAGAAGATCCTTATACTATCTCCCACTGCCCATCTGTACAGGATTAAAAAAAAAAAAAGTTCTGCATCTTATGACGACATAGAGGGCTGTAGATGAGAGAAGGATGGAGAGGGGATAAGGACCAGGTCAAAAGAAAATCCAGAAAAGGGAAAATATTTCAGCTGCATTTTAAGATATAAAAAGTTAACACAGATCAAATTGATTCCAGAACAGTATGTATTCTATTCCAGCAATATCTATTGCCATATGGGTCTTTTAAATACTGGGTTTGGAAAGGAAATAAAAGAACACAAGGTAGCCTAGTTAAAAACGCACCAGAAGTATGAAGACAGCAGCCCAGTCTGTTACTTGATATTCAAACATTCTCATAACTTTACTGGGATTTTTTTTTCTTTTTTCTTCTTCGGGATTCTATACTGCTATGATCAAATGCTCGACAACCATTTTCAAGTAATTTTGCGTGATTTCCATACTGAAGAAGTATTAAACATAAGAGTCCAAGAAACTAGTCAGACTCTGTGCATTTTGCTATTTTGTTCAGCATAAATACCCTAAACAGTGCCTTTCGGTATAGTACAATATCATGCTATTTTTCCATATTTTCTTTTCCTCATAGAAAATTCAAAGCTTTTATATGTTTTCATATTTGTTATACATTGGATCAAACTTCTCTTGAATATGTAGAAAGAAACAATGAACAACAATATTTTGGAGCGTATCTTGCAATGAGTGTTCGAGTACATCTACCTATCCTCTGATGCATTTAAATTCTCTTCGTGATCGGCTTAGAATAAATAAGGGGTTTAGCACTATGCCTGGAGTTGAAAAATATATAAATTAAGTAAATATATGTTAAAAAATAAAGTATAATGGTGAAATAGCAAAATACATTTTAAAAGGAGGAAGCGATATAGTCTAACTGCAAATGAGTCATCTTAATGGCATAACAAGAAGAAAAACATACCTGAATTTAGCATTACAGTCAGCATCACAATTGTTCTGGTAAGAAAGAAAGGGTGGAAAAAGAGAGAGACTGAATTTAGATAGCTAAGTGCTGCCTATTAGCAGGGAAACAAGTACTCTACTTTGTAAAAGTTACCTTTTTATAACATTTTTGAGCTTTTCAGATGATAAAAGTAAATATGAATCATTGTCTTCCAAACTACTACACTAAATTTCTATTTCACTTACATCCCAGAGCAAGACACTTACATAGAAACAATTGTATTATGTTCATTAATTTGAAACCATTCTGCAGTTAGCCTCAGTTAAGATCACTAGAAAATGCTGTAACTCTGAGCATCACATAACACAAAATAGCCTTATCATTCCTTAAACCTAATGTACAAATGTTTTTAAAGCATAAGCATGCTTCACATAAAAAGTAGAAAATCTATTTGTTTTTTCATTTCAGGGGATGCACTGCCATCTCAGTAGCTTCTTTAAAGGTGACCTACAAATAATTTAGCAGGTGTTAGTTTTATATAGCTCATACACTGTGATGAATGAATGAAGAATGGCAAAGGTTTATTTTATTCTTGTTAGTTAAGCAAGATTTTGAGTTGGGTCTTTTTTTTATTTTTTCTTTGAGATATTTGTAAATGTCAGGTTTAGCTTTCATGTATTTTAATCACTGAACTGATTAGTGATTTAAAAATGCATGGTTAAAGAGGATGGGAAAAGAAGAAAGGCTTTAAATTTACCCTCTCCAAAAGGTTATGCTGCAGTACAGCTCAGTGGTGTTAACAAAAGAAAAATACAAAAAGCAACATAAATTATCACTAAAACTCCTTTACTTTCCTTGATTCATTCCTCCCTTTATCTTTTTGACTGTTATGATGTCATAATTTCACCAGCATTTCGGGCATAGATCACACTAAATGGAGTTGGATATATAACAGGAAAAAGGAACAGAGGGGGAAAAAACAACTGTCGAGCCTTTTTGCATTTAATAAAGTATCAAAAATATAATCTCACATTCACTTTTTCCTTGTGCATCTTAAAAAGTGTAATGATCTCCAGAAGTTGAGTTTTAAGGATTTTTTTCAACCAGTAGTCCTTCTTTGTAATTAGAGATGGACTGAAGAATTGTGGCAATGATTCGCAACAGCAAAAGATGTGACAATTCATATTCAATTCTGTTTAACTGAGCATGCTATGCATTATATGCAAGAGAGTCACCTTGCTTCTTTACATCAACACCTGGAACAGGTATGGAGGCAGCATGCTTAAATGTTGGCAAGGAAGGAGCGTCCTGTTTTATTTTATAAAGTCCCCATCTGTCCATCTTGGAAGCAACAGCATAGAATGTTTGGCATGGACCCTAGCTCAAGAACTGTAATGAGGATGTCCTATTCAGCCAACCAAGAGTGCTTTTTTGTCTATCTTCCCCATGTCTGGCCAGAAGACCTAATAGCCATTTACTTCATAGCTGCTACTTAAGATAATGCACTTGTAAAGTAAAAGACAATCATGATGAGACAAGAAAGTAAGGTAAATAATGTCCAGAAATATCATGAGCCTTTTAGAAATGCAGCAGACTAGTAAGACTTTGTAGATAAAGGTCCACAGCTACTAAAGCTCTGGATGGAGATGCATTGGCAAAGCTGTGTGAAGCTGTTTTGCATAACCTCATGCCTAAAATATTCTAGCTCCTGGGTGGTGCTATCTATTGTGCAAATGCTCCAGATTTCTTCTTCTAACCTGTCTGAGTGCTTTGAACGAACCAGAATACAAATGTACGTTTCTTGACTATTTTAGCTTTATGCTATTGCTTTATTCCCAAGTAACTCCTAAAAATATGTCTATTGAAACCATATCAGCATCAGTACACTAGAAAGAACTGCCTATTACTTTTCCTAAGCTATTAATCTCTTTGGAGAAAGAAGTGGTTGATATGAATTTCCTGGATTATTTTCATTATCTTTAACATCAAAAGAGGGGAAAGGGGGAAAGGGGGAAAGAGAGGGGAAAGGGGGAAAGAGGGAAAGAGAAGGAGGGCAGCTCAGCCCTCTCACGTACTCTTGGTTCATTGGGGTATATCACTATCTCCAGTAGAAAGCCTATGGATTTACACCATTATGAAAGGGAACTGAATGCCTCCAGTCATGAAGATATATTTTTTTTATGCCAGCCTTTCTGGGTTCTAAAAACTTAGGCTTACATTACAAAGGTTTACCTCACAAAGGGTAAGAGTGAAAAGGTCTGCAATGTGTACTCTCCTTTCTATCAGCTACTGACCTTCACCTCTCACACATCCTCCTGAAGTGGGACATAAACGCAGCACTGGTTCATTTACCAGAGCTATGCTCTTCTCGTTCTCAACTGTACCAAGCTGCTTGTGGCTGCTCACTGGAGCCATATTGAGTGCATTTGCCACCAGCTGCTTCCCACAACCTCATTGCTTCCCTACCCACTTCCAGAGTGTTGCACCACACCACAGGAGTCCACAGTGCCATTTGCCAACACCATCTGCTGGACCTCCTGAGCCAAGATTACCTCTCTGTAAGCCCACACCCTTTCTATCAGGGTTTCAAAGCCTGAAAACAAGGGGTCACAATCTAAAAAGAAAGGCTCAAAAATTCTGAGGCTGCTGTTCTTATTGCCAGTATCTCTTCTTTCTCCTTCCAGCACAAACATCCTCCTCGTCTTTCAGTAATTGTGCTGGGGGAAAATTTGAGTGCAACTCTTGGCTGCTGCTTAAGCACACAACCAGCCTCATCAAAGCTGTGAGGTGATAGTCCTAATAATATCTTCTTTATCTCCAGATTGTCCCATCCTAAAGAACTGAAACTAAAGAGCCAGATTGTGTACTTATAACTGAATCCCAATCTCTCTCTCTCTCTTAAAAATTATTTTAATAATAGAATTCAGAAGTTGCCTATTTCTGTGTCTCATGCTTGTGACATACTTACTGCTCCCTACACATACTTAACCTCCAGAAATTTCTTGTTTACACATTTTCCCTTTCATCTCTAAAGTATCTGCATTGGATTGACCCATTCCAGTAGTACTGAAGAACTTGAGTCTTTATCTATTGTTATTCTGTCTTTGCTGAAAAACCTTCTGCTTGCAGCCCCGGGCTTCACTGCATCTTAAAGTAGAAATGTTCGTCTGGGCCTCCCCTAGACTTGTCAAGGACCATGGTCCTTCTACCACTGCCCTGAGCATAAGGGCAGATTCTTGACTCAATCTACAAGGAAAAAACCTATAAAAACTAGGCTTTACATGGAGAAAAAAGGTCAGCTTATTATATACTGAAAGCATGGATGTCTTTCTTCCATTTTCAGTTCAAACAGATCTAAAGATGCAAAAAGTATTTTTTTCCTTTGTAAACCATAATTTTCCAGTGGTTTTGGCCTACTGCTGGTGAAAAGAGAGCGGATACCAGAATCCCCAAGTTCTGCTTCTGCTTTTGACTCTTAGCCAGCTGCATGATTTCCTCAGCTCCCTCAGTCAAAGCGTTCCTCAGTTTACCAATTTGCGAAACTGATTCAATAACAGTGATGTATCCACAGTAACTCAAACAGTAAAAGCAACTGTTTGCAAAAGACTTCAACCCTGGCAAAAGAAAATACTGGATAATTTATTCTTTCAAATTAAAACTGTGATAGATTATTCATATATCTATACATAAACGCAAGCCATGAATCTGCTTATAAGTGAACCACTCCTACGTGAACCTTGCACTCTGTTTATAAGGCACATTGTTTCCTTTATAAAGCCTACAGAAGACAGACTTTGATTTGAATATAATAAAATTGCAGAAACAGCAGAAGCTGGCCATGTAACTTCTATTTTAATGAATACCTAAAGTAACAGTCCTCTAAGCCATTGTGTCATCTTTCAACTCCTGTCCCTCCCTCCCCCTTTCTGCACCAAACTTGAGGAAAAGAAAAACTGATTGGCAGGTACTGTAGCTGGTGTGAATAACCACGACTATATATCTTGTCAAAAATCAGCATGTACTTTAAAAAAGAAAAAAGTAAAATATGAAGATAAGAGGAATAATCTGAGGCTTTCCCATATTCTCATTCAAATTTTTCTATTTAGATTTCACTATATTTCCTTTTTTAACCTTCTCCTGCAGGTCTTTATATATAGGACAAAAAAATCCACTTCTGTCATTTAAAGCATGATGAAAGTACCAAAGAAAAATCTATTTTCAGCTGTTTCTCGTTAGAGCACTTTTTTGCCACTGTGATGAAAGTCGATGCAAAGAAAGAAAGACGAGTCACTGATGAAGATGAAGAAGCATTGCTGATCAGCCATCTGTTCAACCGATTAAACCCCTCACAAATAAAATTGTGTATACGTATATAGCTACCCATAAAGATATACATATCTATGTGTACACTGGCATGTGAACACATACATATAAATAACATGTAAAGTCTACTTTGCATATACTAAACTCTGCTTACATGCTGAGCATAGCTAATTAAATGCACACATAGAGAAACACTACAAATGGAAAATAGAATTTGGCCCCATTGGAGAACAAAGCCTTCTCTATTAGCATCCTTTTCTCTTAATGGTCCTTATGCAGTAAAAATAAAGTACAAACACTATAATTTCACTCCCAGAAAAGTTACAAATACTGTAGGTATCTTTAGAAACAGCTGCAAAAGTGGATTCACTTCTGACAAGATTGGTGTTAATTACCAGTAAGGACTTCAGTATAATACTATTTAAATCATTTTAAATTATCCCTCTCAAAAATTAATTTTTCATCAAAGATTACACAAAAAAAATCATGATATCATCTCTGCAGCTGCGATTTAGTAATAATTTCATCTATTATTACCAATGTCAGTTAGATAAAAGAAAAATGGCATCCCACTGTGCTGATTCCAGCATAGGCCATATATAGAAATTTTTAACTATCACTTATAATCGCCTTGATGAGCTTAAACCTCCTCTCAATTAACACCCTAAATGACACTGAGACATCTTAATGGAGGATGTAAGTAAAGGAAAAAGACTTTAATCAAAGAATAAAAAGAGAAGTGCCAAGCAAAAGGAGGAAGTCTGGTGCACCTCTCAGCGTCCAATCACACTGGGGTCCTTTATCTATCTTTTCCTGAACTTCTTGTCATCTTTGTATTGCGACTGTAACTTCACAGGAGCTATAAGAAGAAAAAAATAAGTGTGCATACTCTTATCTGCAGTTTGCATCCATGTCTGAGAAAGGCAGTGCAGGGGTATACACTGAGCAGGAAAACACAGATTAAATGAAACTGAAGAGACTGGGAAAAATAAAATGATTGTTACAATGAGTCTTACTCCATTTTGGTTTCTCCTTCCATAGTGGTTCAGGGCAAAACTTAAAGGCTGGAATATAGTGATTCACATACTGTTCAATAAACCTTGAACAAGCATGTTCTAATCCTAACATCCCAACATGAATAAAAGTTCTGCTTTCACAGCCAAGAGGTAATTATACTTACAAAGCCCTCAGTTGCCAGACAACCACATAAATATTTGCTTAAATGGCATCTACAGATAATATTATTAAAGGCATTCTTGTCTTTTTCAGCATAACTCTAAGATTCCCAATATAAGCATTTAAATGCATACATATATTGAGTGGTTATGATAGCACTCTCCAAATTTTAGAAAGATTAAGAAACAAGTCTCTATCTAGTGTTTGCCAAACTTGTGAACCCAACTTTCTAGCCATCAGAATAACCACACAGATGTAGTAAACGGATAACCTTCAGCTAGCCTCTGCAGACTTCTCATTGTACCCTTGTGCAAAACCATTGGGCAATGATTACAGACTGGGAACTGCGAGTTTAGGCTTCACACAGTTGATGGGTAGTGGGTGGTTTTGCCCTGGTAGATGACTCAGTGACAACCTGTTAGCTGTGACAGGGAAAATGGGCTTTGCGAAGTGTGGTCACAAATACTTCTGAGGGACAGGGAGGTGTTGTGAGTGCCTGGGAATCATACATCTCTGCTGCAACAGCTAATGGGGCTGTTTGTTAGGTTTTGAAGTATCTAGAGAACACATAGAAGTTCCTGTTCGTATTGGCTCTTCCCATGTCTGTAATTCAAAATATACATATATATATTGTTTTCATGGCCTAATATTTTTTCAGTTAATTCACTCATAATGAGAAACAAATTAATATCTCTGGGTGCATTAATAGCAAAAAAACCCTCTAATTAAAATCAGCCACTGTATTTCATTTCTTTCAAGTGTTTGTTTGCCTGTTAGAGCTTCACAAACTGTTAGCTACAAATTATACCAGTTAAGGATTCAGCTCACTTTGATTAACAAATAATTTGCAAATGATTTTGCTTTTATTTGTCATAGGTATTTGTTGAATAGTTCACCCAACCATTGCAGCTTGTGGGTTGTTTGCTTCAGCTTTTCACTAGTCATTCCTGTTCTGGTGCTAAGCACACAATATTTATGACACAAAAAGTACTGTTAAAAGAGCCCCTCAGGTAAAGGTAAGAAATATTCCAGCCTCTGCTCCATGACTTACACAGTATTCACTAAATTTAGTCACTGCTGTTAACAGAGAAATTGATCAAACCTTCCCATGCTGGATGATCTGATGCATGACTATTACATGGCAACTAATAATAAGCAATAGTGTGTGGATTTTTAGGGAGAAATATGTAGATGTGCAGTGATTCGTATTAATATCTGTGCAACTTTCAGCATTCACAAATATTACCCTTTCATGGGGCAGCTGCCTGAATATTTCCAACCAAAGAGCTTTTTCTGACTCACAAAAAAAAGCAACCTTCCAACATTCACTCTCTAGACTGTCTTTTGCAGACCGTTTTCAGTTGTTTTGGGGTTTTTTTTACCTCCATTTGGACTTACAGCCAAACACATTTGTTTCTCCAACTAAAATTTAAAGAGGTTTGATTTTGCATACATAACACAAAAGGTAGCAGCAAAATAATGCATGCAATTAAAAAATACCTAAGTATTCACTGATCTGAAGGTTGATAGTCTATCAGTTTACAGAAAAATATGAAGCTGATAGCTTTACAGAAAGAAAATATCTTGCATGGAGAAAAAGCATCACTTTCTGCAACTGTTGCTGTAACAGAAAACTGCTGTATGGTCCACTGCTACATGCAAAGCACACCATCTTAAAGACAACAGTCCCTGTTCTGTGTGATCATGGAAACACTTCTTTTCTTATCCAGCAGAAGAACTCTAAGTACACTGCTTTTAATTTGGTCTCCATTTTACTGTTTTACCAGCATGATAATCATTTCTGTTGATTACAAGCCTGAAAAAAATTACCTTTTCTGATCAAAATGTCTGTGACAACAAGGAGCCTAAGGCAGACTTGGTAATGCTGATATAAAAAGGAAGTCCTTTTCCTGGAATTGGGTTTAAACTGTCTCAGCAAGTGACTCTTATAAACTGCATCTTTTCAGAGTGATGGGAGAGTTGCAGTCAAGACACACTGAGAACTACTTTCAAGTGCAGAGAAGCCTAAGAGCTCTGATATTCAGAATCAGCTAAACAAAATGCATGTTTCAGTGTGGACAGGCATTCTAGCACTGGTTTATCATTTTGTGACCCAGGTTTAAGCTAACATTAGGAAGTTCTGCAAGACAGTTAAACCAATCTAATGCTGACAAAAAAAAAATAATATTTCCACTCATATCCCTTGGTCTCAAATATATGCTGCTGATTCTTGCAGAGACACTGTTGTTCATCTGATCTCTACACTAACAATTTACCTCACTAAGCTGGCAGAAAATGGTGTCTTGTTATTTGCTGTGTTCATTTTCTGTCCATATAATGAGCTGAAATAGCTTACTGGGGCACTGAAGAAGCTCCAGAGCTAACATGGGAAGGAGGTAGGAAGACAGGTAGTTTCCTTTCAGTATCTGCTGGATTTTAGGATTATCCTCTGGGGAAACCACCCCCTGAAACAGTGTGATGTCACTTTGCTTGGAGTTATCACTTTGGCCACATTGAAGCTATTGTTCTGACCAAATCCAGGAATCTCTAGTCTCTAGAAACACAAGATGTGCACAAAACTAGATTATTTTTTTCGGTGTGGAATAAATTGCACAGAGAGATACAGCAGCTTGGCAGTTGAATTTCTGTGGCATTGCTATGTTGCTTAAGATTCTGAAGAAAAAAAATAACAACCAAACAAAAAAAGACAAAGAGCAAGCAAACCACACTTTCCTCTCCTAACCAGCACTGCTATGCCAGCAACTCCCCGAATGTATATGCCATTTTGTCTACAAAAGAGTACTTTTGCCCTATATTTATCTTGTTCAGGAAGTTGTGTCAGTTTATCAGCTTTTTGTTCCAGTGTAAACTTAGCCTCCAATAGAACTGTCTGACAGTATAGCTATATCACAAGCACTTTCTAGGTAGGGTATGGTCATAACATGAACCTTTTGGCTTTTGATTATGAAGAAAGCCTATATTTCAGTGGATGCCCTGCCATGAAGCTGCACAGCTGCTATGAGGGTGCTATTTTTGCTTCTTCAGTCACCACCTTTCCAAACAAAAAAGAAATTGTGTGTGTGCTGTGAATAACAAAAAATAATCTATTCAAAATGACAATGCTGCATTTGTGTCCTTTTATTTCTTTGCCAACAATAAAGGAGTTCACTTTAAATCCCCAACATTCTGCAATTGCTTGAGAGCCAGGACACTCTCAAGCCAGGTCTAAATTATAAAGTGTTGTTGACAAAGCTGTTTCAGTCACAAGCATGAAAAAATCACACCCTTAATTGATATAGATACGCCAGCAACACCCTCTGTATAGATGCAAGAATCCCTTTGCTGGTATGGCTTATGTCACTCAAAAAAGGTAGCTGCAGAAAAAAGATTGCTTTTGCCAATATATCTTTTTTTTTTCTGGTACAGCTCAGCCATCAAAGCCTCTGTATCACGAATCAATGATTCCCAAATTTTCTATAGTCAAGCCTTGAGAAAACTGGCAAATGTGTAACACCTCCCTGCATCCAGCTCCCTTCCTCCAAACTGGGCTTCTAGTTCCACCTTGTGCTCCTCTTCTTGCTTCCTACCTCTCTGGCACTTGTTGTATGGAGCCTCTGTCTCCCTTTCACCTCATGAGTTCCCTCCTCTTTATGAAACCATTTCTGTCTAGAGTCACTCTGACATGATCACTTCATATCTTCCAGCACTTCTGCTTGTGTCTGAACTTGCTGGTGGGGAAACCTCGATTCTTATTTTGCATTTGAGATTTAGAGTCATGTGTTTCTACTGAGTAGACTGATGTCATTCTTATTTTATGTGTTAGATTAAAAAATATACCAACAGCTTGGAAGTACAAAGAAATCAGTATGAAAACCACAGAGTTATCTCTAGGGTGTAGACACAGCTTTATGAAGACAGGCTTGTTCCCTTCTCCTTCTTTTTTCTTGAACTTATTCTCAATGGGATAGCTTGCCAGATACATCCTAAGCCACTTTAGGTTCATTTAACTGAAGATTTATTCTTGCAGAATGGAATCCTCCTGCACACTTTAACTTATGCTTGGATGGATCTATGGCTAACTGGACAGGTGCAAAGATGAATGATAATACATCACTATATTAGCAAATGCTGCCTTCACATATAACTTTCTGAAAGAAACTGTGGCCTATAACAATGCTTTATTTACTTTGGAGATAAATACAGTACTTCACTGATGTTCATCGAGTGACATTAGTTTTTGCTGGTTTTTGTTTGGGTTTTTTTTTAAGGCAAATTACAAGAGAATTAAGTTCTGTAAAGCTTAAGGGAACAATATTGTATTTTCTTTTCTGAAACTGTGTTTTTGATTTTAAAAGTAAAAGGGTAGTAAATATAATTTGACAATAACATAATATTTATATAAGAAATTGACTGAGCATCTATTATCCAGAATCTAACTTTAAAATATTTTTTTGAGGAAGTAAGAAAAATATTCTTGATTTCTTCTTCAAAATTACTTGAACTGTGTGAAATCATTCTTCTTTCACTCTTTTATTCATGCCACACTATTGTAGACAACCAACAATAGTGTACCCTTAATATATACGCACTAGAGAATCCTTCCCAAAAGAGCCCAAAAGAGCCCAAAAGCTCTGTCTAGACAATGAAAGTTCTTTATCTAGTACTGAAAACCAGCTCCACCGGGGGTGAAATAGAGCAAGCACTTAAAACATAAAAAAGATGACTAAGTGAAGGAAAAGATTGAACCCAATTGGAATTTTAGGGAACATAAGCAGGGAGAATGTAATCACCCAGCCAGAAGTTGATTAAGATACCACTCTTTCAGCTGTGAGATGTTTAGTTTTTGTAAATGGCTAGGACCAAGTTAACATTTCATTCAAAAGGTAGTACCTTTTGAATGTGCATAGTCTTCCCAACAAGGCAGGGACAGCCTTTCAGAGGAAATAGACATCACTGGCCAAAATCCTAGTACCACACAAATTCAAGTTCTGGAGTTTCCATCTCTCTTGCCCCTAGAACTTCCTCTTTCCTTGACACACTAAATTTAGAAAGAAATCTTGTAAGGGAAGAAAAGAAATTATCTAGCACAGAAGAACTAACCCTATGCCTGCAAGATTCCTGAAAACAACATGAGTTTCCTATGAAGGCTGTATGAATAATTATTGAGTGGTAACAGCATTTTTTGTGTTCAGAATATTTTTCTCTGTCCATCAAATACTCATACCCTATTAGACTATTTTTCTCATTAAAATTCTCAGTAACAGTTGAGAATGGCAAAATTCAGCTGAAGTTAAAGGCAAAGAAGGCTTAAACTGACTTTGGACATCTTCTGGAACCTGAGACTCAGTTCCGGTTTGTCCTTAGGGTCAAGCCATAGCTATTGCCAAAAGTCTTTAATTCATACCAAGTATTTGACCTTTAAGGCTACAAATATGTAGTGCTCTGCCCCTCCACAAAAAAAAAATAATAAAATGCTAAGACAAAAAAAAGCCATGGTCTCAGCTATAGAGCCCCGGCAACAGAGCTGTTAAAGCATCACCAAAACCGCTTCCTGCAGGAGAGAGACTGCAAATTCAGCTTTGGGGCAGCAATTTACCAAGGAGCAGCACAAGACTGCCACAGAAATTGTAATCTAGAGCATGTTCGTGTGTCCTCTGTGCCCTGTTAATGCTTCTTGGGAAAGATGGGTACTCATTTAGCAAAATGTTATGCCAGCAGCAGATCAATGCAAACTGTGCCGCTTTCCAATAATTATAATACTAGATCGTGATTGAATAAGACATCAGGTGGACTGCAAAATATAGCATGACACTGCCCTACTGTTAAGCTTTAATTAGTTAAGGCAGCAGAGTCTCCCTGGAAGAAGATGCTCATATTTCTTAGAAACACAGACACTCTTTTATAGAAACATGAATTAAGAATAACTGAGTTTTATATGCAAGGTGAAGGCAGGGGAGGGAATTAGGGCATGAAATCCTCACAGGACAGTTCATGAGCTTTTTCTTCTGGGTGATGTTTGAAATATAAGTACTCCCTGAAGAGCAGCAATGAGTAATAGTCTAGATACAACAGTATAAGTACCAGGAAGTGCTGTAACCTATATGGCACAAGAGCAGTGTGAGCAACAGGAAAGAGGAGAAAGATTAAAATTTCTTGAGTTTTACTCTTTCCCGTCTCTGCCACTGATGCTCTGTGAGACCTTTAGCGATGCACTTCACTTGTTACCAAAACTGAAAATAAAATGTGTGCCATAAATGCACTGCATGTTTTAACTATCTGCAAAAGCATTCTGATCTGTGGATTAAAAAGCCATAAAAGAAATCGAATCTCAGGGCTGAATATAGAAGAAACACTGGGGAGGAGGAAGGCGGAGGAGAAACCAACCCCAAGACAAAACACATAAACATTGACTTGCCTAATTATGAGGATGTCTCCTACAGCAAACTGGCAGTGGTGACATGGCCCTGACTCAGACAGCAAGAAGCACTGCATAAAAATTGTTGACCAATAAAGTTATGGCAGGAAGTGTTAATACATTCTTACAGTAAAATGCTGTATCAAGTTTCTGTATGGAATTTGACGTCCATGGATTTGCAGAACGGAACAATTTCCAATGAACAGCGGAGTTTATCCTAAGTATAGTCACTTCAGTTAAAAAATGAATGGGTTTGCAAGCATATGGTGAAGAATAGTTAAAAATGACTGAAGTACTCTTCAGATTATTGAAGCAATCTAGGAAATCTAAATTGATCTGCAGTGCCCATGCCCAAAGCACCCTATTCACTTCCAAAATGAAGTGCTCTTAAAAAAAAAAAAAAAAAGTGAAACATTGCATTTGGAAAGGATGGAGCACTTCAGTTTCTTTCAGACACATCTTTTTGGAAGCAAATCAAAAAGCATTCTATCATTGTAGGCAAACTCATGAATGATTTCAAAATTGTGAAAATTGAAACCTATTTAAAACAAAAGGAGGAGAAATATTGAAAATAATAACACTAACCTACTCCTACCCTGAAACCCACTGAAAATGAAATGGAGATGGAGAAAAAAGTAGGCAAGAGAAGAAAACATCCATACCTTCAAGCTATTAAAAAGAACTGTAGGGATATCTCTGCCCTGGTCTGTATGCTTTGCAGCGATACACAAATCAATACACTACTGGAGCAGTAGAAGAGTCTTGGGAATAGATGGTGACCCGATCTCCTCACCTTTGGCTACATGAACTTCCTTCACATCACAGAAAATGCTTCTCCTCCTTCCTCATTGTAACTGAGTGCTTGCTCCCTTAACAGTTGCATTTGCACAGGACTCCTTAACAACTTTTTTTGTATGGATTTTTCTTTGTCTGGTAAGAGACATCTTGCACAGGCTGATGCTACAGATTTGGTTGCTATTTAGTCAGGGTTAAAGCTCCAGATCTTCAGTGTGTAGAACTAGGGAGAATTTCAGCTTTCATTTAACATAAGAGTGTGTTTTCTAGCCCCTATAGTTGATGATAAAAACTTGGAAATGTGTCCCCAAGAAACTATAGGCTCCAAATCCCAGAAGGCAAATAGAAAAATCTCCCCTTTCGCATCCCTCCTCACACAAACCATATTATTCTTAAAGCTCAGTATTTAGAAACTATCTTTGCAACTATGGAACATTTGGGTCTGGCAATCTCCCTTTGCTTTGCCTCTCTCCTGGTATGCAAACTTTCCTTGTGAGCTAAGATTAAACCAAGATCTTGAAGAGGGTCCCAGTTTGACCTACACTGCACTGGAGGAAGTGAGACAAGCCTGAAGCTGGGAACATAGCCTCCTCGAGAATCAAGGCACAGGAGTTGCCCCTCCTGCAGTGGCTGCCAGAGCGAACGCACAGACTGGCAGCACTCCGCCACACTGGGAGAAATCCAGGGAGGGCTTATGTCTGTGGGACCAAGGAATGCTGCGGGCCCCGCTCCGAGGAAAGAAGGAGAGTCAGGTTTGCTGCCAACAAAATTAGGGCTCTCTTCCAGCATTCAGAAACGTATATACATTTATATATTTGCCACATGGCTTTTCTGTGCAGCAGCACATGTGTTGTGGCTGCACAATGCTGAGTGAAAAGAGCACCTAAATTGAGGAGCATTGTGGGTGGGTAGATGGCACTGGGTGGCACTGGGTGGATGGTTCTACCTGAGGTTGGGGGAGACAGCTAGAAACACTCATATTCTGCCTGCCAAAGAAAAGGTTTGCACCTGATCACCTTTGGGTAAGAGCAGGAGACCCATTACTGATCAAAGTGCTTAGGAAGCTCTAGTCTTTCTTTCCCTGATTTTGTTACTGTTCATACGTGTCTTGGTGTTGCTGTCTACAGCACAAAAGCCTTAATGGTGACCAGGCCCCATTGAACCCAGCAACAAAAATGTAGGAGGCAATTATAAAGAGCTTACATTGAAATCTGACAAGATAGGCAAAGGGCAGAAGGAATGAAACATTATTATTCCAGTCTCAGGTCCCCTAAGTCCCACACCACTGTCTTAACTATAAAAGATTTACCATCTTCCTATGACTTCAGTCAACAGGGGAGCAACCATTAAAAAATCAGATCCTGTTTTCCCACTGCTCTCCTGAAAACAATCCACAATAAAATTTCCAACATACATCTGCGCTTAGAAGGAAAAAAATATATAAAAGGGGACATTCTTGACAAACATGTCTATGGTTCATGAGTAGCCTTGGAGAAAAAGGAGACAGTTTAGATAGAACCAGTTATGAATGCAAAAGAAGGTTTTCCTTGCTATGACCACAGCCAGTATTTGCTCAGTAGAGAAGCAGGTGACACAAGACAATCTGCATGCAGCCGAAGGCTGATGGAAAGCCTGTTTGTGCTTAGTGTGCTAGAGAAGTTGTTCGGGAACAGTTACGTAAAGATTAGCCCTGTAACACTGCCAAATACTTTGTGTTATTATGTGCTGTGTTTGTGCCAGGCAGCCCCACATGTCAGAGCTGCCTCATAGGGCAGTTTTAACATGCACACCCACATTTTCAGAGCGCTCAGAAGAATGAAAAAAGCCACAGAGGAAGCAACTCTGACCTCGTTCGCGTGGTTGCTGCCGCCTATTCCCGTCAGCTTATACCTGCCTCAGTGCAACTAGCATAGAGCTGGAAAGGCACGTCCACCACATTTTGGAGATGGCTGTCCTCACCTCCTCTCCTCCCCCTGACCCATCATGTTCCCTCAGAGAATCCCAGCTGCATAGATAAAAAAAGTAGCAACTCAACCATGTCGGAGCATACAAATTTAACGTCAGCTAAATAGGAAGGCTGTCTAAATAACCCAATGATTGGAGTTATGCAGGTCATAAATCTAGGCAGTAAGGAGCTCACAGTGTTTCTTTTCTTTTCTCCCTTGCTCTGTTTTCTTCACAAAAGTTCATTAAACAATGATTCTTTCTCCTTTAAAACTTTATGAATGAATGATGTGTTCATGAAAATGAGAGAGCAAAAAGCTCCAGCCGTAGCCATGCACATAGCACAGTCTACACTCTGCAACCTCCGCCATGTGCTCTCCTCTCCCAATGTACCTCCAGCCTGATCCAAAATGCTACTCCCCATGATGCCCACAACCTCATGGAGGGAGACACTTCTTAACAAAGCTCACGGGTATTACATGTGTGGGACCTACCTGTCCTGGCAGGGAGTGGACATGGAGCCCAAGACCAGGAGGAAAATGTCGTTTCATCAGTCCAGCAAACTCCTTTCATTTGCACTACAGGTCTCAGTTACAAGGATATCACAGCCACAAAGAAAAATAAGTCTGTCTGCAAGCATAAATATAGACCTCTTTATCTAAACTGGTATCAAAAATGGCACCATCCTCTTCCAAGGCCTGGACATAGCTACATCAGTGTAGCTTGCCTGATGAGAAAGGGGCAATAAATAACCAACAGGAATGACAGGTTTTACTGTAGCCCTTTGTATGAGCAGATTACCAGTACTTTACAAGATAGAAAACTGCCTTTAGTTTTCCACTCATATTCTCTCTCCATCTCCATAGTATAGCTATCTCTTTTTTGTTTTTTTTATTTATTTATTTATTTTAAATATATTTTCCACATTTATTTATTTATCAAGCCTTCCTTTTAGTTTTTTACTTTTCTTTTTCATCTTCTTTATTTTCACTTATCTTCAGTTTTGGACTTTTTCAGTTTAAGTGTCTCTCCAGTTTTTCTAATATTCTACATCTTTTCACTACTTTGTGTTTCTGTGTCTCCTCCTCTCTATTCTTTGCCTGTCTCCTTGCCTTTTCCCTACATCTCTTTCTCTTTATCTGTTGCCTGTTCTCAGTCCCCTGTGATGGTGATTCTTTTCCTTCCCAGCTCCGTTTTCAAAGTCCTGTTCTTACATTCTGTTCCTTACTGTGATCGTTTCACATTCCTCTTTTTTTCTCCTGTTGTTCTTATTCTTATTTGTATAACTTACTGCCATAGTGCCCAGAGATCTAATCTTGACTGTCCTTTCATCACACCACGACTGCCATCACCCTTCTCAGTGATCTACTTAAACAGGGGGTATTCCCAGCCTCAAATATCTTTTTTTTATTACATCTACAGATAAGGCCTGGCTGGCAATGGAAATGTTAGGATTAGCTTGTCATTGCAGTATATTGGGAAAACAGCTTTTGGCTCCAAGGGCAGTCTGCCATGGAGTATGCAGAGAAAGGTCCACACCACAACACGATCCTATGGAGAAAGCCAACTCATTTATTACAGAGTACTTGCCAGTAGTTTCAAAGGACACAAACTCCTCCGACAGCTCTAATTGTTCCACAATAAGGTTGGCAGGTGACTGTTGAGAGAAAAAAGCTCTAGCAGGACTCTTCCCTAGGATTGTCCTCAAGATGAAAACTATAAGTTAAGATACCTGGGCATGTGTGGCACAGAAGACTCTACCACAATAGGGATAATCCTCACTGGGAAAGGGGACAAAATTATCCAGAGCACTTCACACCTGGAGAATGACACATTTTTCTGAGTGCTTTTAACAGAGTAAGTCTAGCAATAATATAATAAAGTGTTTAAACAAACAAAACCAAACACCACCACCTCTCAAAAAAAAATCCCCAAAACCAGCAACAACAGCAAAAAAAAAAAACCAAAACCAAAACCAACCAACCAACCAACCAAAAAAAAACCCCTCAAAAAAAACCCAACCCCCCCTCCCAAAAAAAATCCAACAACAAAAAAACCCCACACCACACTACTGTGGAGCTTTTTTGGTTGCAATGAGAGTATTTCAAGCCAGTTCTCATCTGTCATAAGATACAATTATACGGAAACCCTTTACTTGCTTCCACTTGCCTTGTACTGAATTATCTATGCTTTCAGATAGCAAATTTTGGCCTTAGAAGGCTGAAATTTTTTGTAGATTTTTATATCTTTAAGAAACTGAGCCACAGAGCTTTGCTGGATGGGAATGTATCCAGGACCACAACAGAAGGGGCAGCACCTGCTTCTTTCTAGAAGGATAAAATGTAGACAATGACTAGCTGTACCACTGCAAAAGGAGCCCCACGTAACCTGGGCAGGTTGAACTTCCCTTACTCTGACATACTGCACTATGTGCCATAACTAAGAGAGGTCTTCAATCCAGAGAAAAAACACGAAAAAAGGAAGAGGGTTGCAGTGACATAAGGGAAAAAGTGGCTGCAGGAATACTAAAATAAGGCAGGAAGGGAGAGGGAAAAGAGAAACAGAGATCAGAATGAAATTTAGAGTAATACAGCTGTTTAAAAAAATGCTACTTATGGAAAAATGATTGAAAAGCTGGCCCGGAGTTACTGGGCTTTTTCTCTTCTTTCCTTTGTGGAGGCAAATGAGTCTTAAACCATCAGTGCAAGTTTGTCAGGTCTCTGGCCATGTACACACTTATAACATTTTGGGCAGAAGATCGAGTAGCACTGATATATATTACACCAACTTTTATGTTTTCAGTCACCAATATCTCTCCCAGGCTTGTTCCATCTGCAGGTGCACATTATATTTGCTTGGCTCCTTCCACATGCTTCCATCCTTTTTCGTAACAAATGATGGACATTTAAACCCTTTCCACACAAATGTGGGAGGATAAATCAGAGACTTCAGCCAAATCTACACTGTCTGGCCAGTAACATAGAAAGAGTTTTTGATATCACAATTTTCTTTCCTGTGTTATATAGCATGAGTGAGTTTTACTCGGGAATTTTGAAGGTCATTAAACATCTTGGGGAGCAGATCCACAGTCATCCCACAAACCAGAACAATTTGAAGACTGCTTGTTTTGCTTGTGAGGAGTAAGACTTTATACTTATGCAACAGTGTTTGATGCCACTAGCAGGGATATGTATTCATGCTGTGCATCCTTAGCTGTATAAAAAATAGATCAAGAGGGGCTATTTTATTATTTTGGAAAGAAGAGGAGAGAGAAAAAGAATGAAACTTAATTTGTTTGAAATGTTTTTAAATTTTGAACAAAAAAAAACAAAAAAAAGAACATTTTAAACATAAAAATCCCTATCAACCTGTAGGTCAAATTATTAACTTAGCATACAAAATTGAAAGAAGAACAGTTATTATTAAACCCAGGAAATAGGGACAGATGGGAAAAGAGAAAAAAATTAAAGGGGAAAGACTTATTTTCATGCATTCAAGTTCTCACATAAAAATGGGGATTTTGTCTGTTAAATGTTGATGTGCACAAAATCAGCCTGGTCTAAATGTCTTAGTCATGGCAGGGAGATATAAAAGAGAATATTTGAGAATAATGTGAATTAAAAAGGCAAGTTAGTTTAAATTTCTGTTTGGTAGGGCCTGAGGCCTACAACTCCGATGGGAATACACTGTAGCCGGAGGGCTGATAAATGCCCCTAATGAAGTTGGACAACCTGGAATACATGCATAAAATGATTTTAAATATTGATATGATGTCATTGTGTGTCTGAAGACATTGAAATGTTCATTTTCAGAGCCAGACAGGTTGCGTCTAATTTATTATGGGGAGGGGAATGAATATTTACATTTTTTAATGTAGCAATAAAACAATTATGGGATTTAGGGAGAGAGCAAAATATTCATGCTTCTTGGAGAGCAAAAATGCATGTTGTGATGTAAATGACTTAGAGGAGCTTATACCAGCAGATATTAAGAAATACCCTTTCCCTTTTTCCTTCCTGATAATTCAAGTAATACATTCATAAAGTATGTAAAGTGAAAGGACCCTTTGCCCAATGTTAATTACATTTAACCTCTTATATGTATAGCAGAAGGAACAGCTTAAATATATCATCAAAGATGACTAACTTACCGATATATTCTGAATGTGTCTATTATAACATTTCCATGACATTACCTGGTTTTCAGAACAATTCTTACCATGAAGAAAAGGAGACATGGTGTTATAATGGTACGTTCAGTTCCGTTGTGATATGAAAGTTTTTACTGAGAATGCCTCAGGGCAGCTGTCTGCCTCTTGTGTTCAGTATTATGGATGTATAACACACAGGGGTAGAAGTGTATTAAAGGCAGAGTCATTGCAGTCTGCTGGAGGTTGTTGGTGCTAAGGTACAACCCTGATGATCCCCAGACCAACCTAAAAAAAAAATTAAATCCTTTGCAAAAATTGCCTAGGATACTTCTTTCACTGGTTCTTTTGTTCCTGGCTGACACACATCCCTACCTGCAAAGAAAAAACACTTAGATTACATTTCAATTCTAGTGCAAATTGGAGCAGCTTCCTTATACATGGAGGTGTTTGAGGGGTGATTTTCTGTTTCTATAAAGTATTAAGTTTGGCATTGTCTACACTTATGATATGTGCTAGCAAACAGGAATGAAAATTTTTACATCTCTCTGGTCCAATGAGCACCTTTCAACCGTGGTTTAAGACAATTTGGAATAGTTAAGTGCATGCCTAACTCAGAGCATCTCACTGAGGCTTCCTCTGCATGAAGATATGTAACTTCATGCTGAATCATGACCTGTATGATTATAGACACAGCTTAACATCAAACAGGTCCTTTAAAGGAGTCACACTGCAGTATATTCTTCCACTTAACACAGACACTAGAAATACTGCCTATGATATGGGCAGAGCTCTTGCTCTATCCAGCCTTGAGGTAAGCTCCAGAATGGGTAAAATACTTTCAGGAATACAGTGGCAAAACAGCCAGAGAAGCCCTCTTCCACTGCACACCTTTCCTCTTCTTGCAACATATATATCAACAATGACTGGATAGGAAAATGAGGCAGAGGGGGATAAAACTTGAACAATATGCCTGGACACAGTCATCAAACATGAAAAAGAGAGAGAAAAGTTAGTGGGAAGGGCAGCATGGCTGAGAACAAAGGATATGTGAGGAATTCACATATTTTTTTAATGAGCAAGATAGATAATTGAGGAGGACTGGTCAGAGATGTGTAAGGTCACATGCTGCCCAGCAGAAGCATGCACACATTGATTACTCCTCTTCCCACAGTGTCAGAAGGAAGGGGCACCCAATGAAACGAGCAAGCACCACATTTGCACTGGAAGACAGTTTTTGCACTGATCACATAATTGGGTAAATTTTCTGATGCAAGATGATTATAAGAGACAAAAAATACTAATAGATTTGAAAGATTAGACAAATTTATAAAGGATAGCTTCTTACATCTGGATATAACCTCTGATTCAGGAAATTGCTAAACCATTGATTGTCAGGAAAAAAAAAATCACTTTATATGTCTCCTGTTTCCTCTGCTTTTCCCCTAATCATCCATTCCTGTTAATGCTAAGTAGTAAACAGTGCTAGAAACTCTTATGAACAAGGTACATACAACCTGTGGATGTGTATTAGTTTATCTCCACTGGCTAGCTGCCGGAAAGCAAACTGATTCCTGTCATTCTTGACCCATTTCATCCAAACAGAATCAACTGTTAATAGGGAATGAGTTACAGATTAAGACCACCGCAAACAGGGAAGTCTCTACAGGCCCACTCTTGGTGCATGTGTGTATGAACCTCCACGCGCACATTCAAAGCTTAGCCCAATGCCCAGTTCTTGTTCATGCATCTTCAGCTTTCCTGAACCACCATGTTTCACACCATGTCTCAGCAACTGTTTGTTGGGTTTTACATGACATGTGTTGCAGCTATTTAAAACTAATTTCAATTAAGTAATGGATCAGATCTCATGATGATTCCAGCTACCCTCTTTTCTGAAGTGATTGCCCTGGAAGGAGAGTGTTTGGATCTCAATTTGATAATCAAATAGCCAAACTATGTGATTAGACTACATCAAATTAGTGACCATTCACCAGCTGACACCCCCAACTAATGCCTCCTGCCACTAATTGACTTTATTTCCACTTCCTTTAATGCGGGCTACCTGTTTTCAAGCTGTTAACTGGATTTACATGCCTTTCAGCTTGGTCTTTTTGATAAACATCCTACCTCTCTCCTGCTCTTCACTTATCCCTACCAGTATCAGCCCTCTCACCTTCCAACCTTTTTTTCTCTTTCATACACTTCTATTTTTAAGCTGCAGCTCTCAAATAAACAAGCAGTATAATTTTGGATGATATATAATGACACATTGTGAAAATTCAGTGTAAGAAGGCAGGTGAGTGCTGCCTTTGAGTAGAAAGATGTCCCCAAAACAAAGAAACCTGGACTGGCTGAATGGTCTTAGCATAAGGTCAAGATCCTTTGACTGCAGGGAGCTTCCTAAACTTTACTCTCTCAGGTCTAAGGGGTGGAGCATGGCCAGCAACAGGAAATCACTCCTGAGCCCTGTACATCCTAAATTCAGCCTCATTTAATATGGCCACTCAAAAATACCACCTCTCCTATGCCTGCCCTTTGCACTGCCTATGTGCATGGGGCAGGTGGAAGGCAACCCAGAGAAGGCAACCTCGGTGGGCACAGAGCACTCTTTCCCCACAGGGTGCTGGCAGCACTTTCGTCTGTAGGAACATGTAATACACTACAGCTTTGCCCAGATACCATGGTATATGCTCTGGGTTATATAGCACAAACCAGAGCAACCTCCTGGCATCTGTAAATGGTGAGAGCAGAACTAAGAGTGCTACACTTCTCTCCAAGTTGTGCTGAGTACAGAATAGCCTTTGCCCTCTCTGCTTGTAAGTGACAAATCAGCCACATACACAGTCTGGATCAGGCTGCCCTCAGATTTGGTTTAGGACTATTTAGGCTAATGAATATCACTTATCATTCATAGAAATTTTGACTATACAATACACATTGCCAAGAAAAACAACTGTACATTAGTATCATTCACTGCTAATATGGGACACAAAGGAATTTTAAAAGACCTTCATCCATGACAACTTTTCCTGGGAAAAGCATGAGCATGGTAAGAAAACAGGGATTTTTTAAAAAAAACACCTTTAATTTGTTCCTAAATATCAACATTATTTTAAAATATTATAACACTCCTAGATTAGAAAAGTGATCTTAGCTGTGTAAAATTGCATTCACGAAACAGAAAGTAGCATTATTTTAATGCTCTTAAAATTGAAGTAATAAACTTTAATTCATTTTTTCAGCGAAAATATTATCTGAATATAATTATCAATTGTAATTCAAAGTGAAAATATATTTCAATTCATGTTTAACTTTTTGACACTTTTGTATTGTAACATGCAATTTCAAAATCATTTAACGTATTTTGTTTCTTTTTTTACAAGACAACTGAAAAGCTTTCTACAGTATGGGTCAAAGCAAAATTCTCATTCCTAAAGGATTGTGTTCACTCAGCTTTTTTATGTGTATAAAAATCACCTCTTTATTTGTTTTCTGCTAATCAGCAATCATCATTAGAAATGATGGACAATAGAATTTGTCTGGAGAGCTGTAAAATTTTTAGAATACATTTGCAAGGCTGATTTAAAAATCATATAGTATAATACATATTACAACATATTGTCTCGGCCACCTTAGAAGAAATCATTGACACAACTGAGTAAGCCAGCACTGGCCTTGATGGAATAGCATTGGCACAAAAGAAATAGTGCAGTAATGCATTCACAAGAATTGAAAGCTAATAGAGAGCAAAATAAAGGATATTACCCAGGATGTAATACTCTTATTCTCATACATCCCACTTCATTTTACATCAGGATGCAGACAAGCTCAGAAGAGAGCCTTTGGGAGGAAAAGGGGAGGATGAAGTACAAGGGTTTGTCCATGAATAGAGGAATCTGATTCACCTATAAAACCTTTCTAGCCCAAGTGCAAGGCACAGGTGTTCAGTGACACTAGGTGTGAATTTTAAGGAACTCTCTCAAGCTAACCAGTTTTCCAGCATTCCAGATCTGCCCTTGAGTTTTGTTCCTCCTCTACAACTCCCTTCTCATCTTGAGCAAGAAAGTCCCATACTGGTAAATGTTTGAGGGCAGTAACCCTAGAGACAGATCTGAATTGTTTCAAACAACTGTTGTTCATTCCTGAGAAATTTGGCTGGATCTGGATAATTTAGCAAAAGTATGTTTGGGGAGTTTTTAGTCACATTTGTTACACTTACTTGTGTTGTTCTTGTGCCATACCCCCACCATGCTATAACTTCACAGGAGCGTGACAGTCCCTATCCCAGAGCTTGCAGCAAGTGCTTCTGGCCAAGAAATGCAACTGAAAGAGGGAAAGGCAGGTTTCTTGGTCTCTATAAATTCCTACATTTTGCTTAGTGTTTTGCCTCTCAACATCTGTCCTGTAAAAAACTCAGATTTCTAAATCAACGACTCCAGAATCTTAATTTAAGATTGCTAGTCATTTAGCACCCTTTCACAGCAACAGTTTCTTTGTGTGGGTGTGGGGATGAGTGCCCATATGCCCCACACTTGCCATGATCTGAATCTCTTTACACTGTAGGACAGACGTCTGCATCTCTGTTGTCCTGCATCTTCAGGCAGGCATTTACATCACTGGGATGCACATGCTAAACATTACTATTGTTATCAGGCACTGCCCATGCTGCACTCCCCTAAACGGCTACATAAGATGCACGGCAAAGGACAATCAGCCTCCAGGTTTTTGGACAAAGTACATACCTCTCGATTCTGTCATTGATTTGTCAGGAGATGTATACTCAAGTAGATGGTTCAGAAGAGGATCCTTTAGGAAGAGTGTGGTCAGATTGACCTCACTTTCACTGAGCTGACAGCCTGGTGAAGAAAGTTAAACTGAATATCAAAATCATCAGCAAAAAACTCCTCTTTCTTTGATTGTACAGTTTAAGAGGAGCCATTCGAGCTCAATTTATTCTCTACACAGGAACTTCATTGATTATCTCAGACATTCATGCAGGAAGGAAGATGAGATAAGAAGAAAGTTCTATTTTTTTTTTTTAAGTGATTGCAAGATGGAGAAAACTGCTTTGTGAGTGTAATATATACCATAAAGTTCCCTTTGTGTAATCTTCTACTGAAAAGTGAGAAGAGTTTACCTTTTCTGAACAAAGGAAACATTAGAGATGGGCTGATGATTACTGAGGGCAGAGATATGAATACTAGGATTAAGGTATATATTCAGATATAAGATTAGCATACAGAAAAAATAAGTTTTCTTGCGTAAAATATTGTGGAGGTTCTCCCATTGTCTTTTACTGTCAATCACCAGCACTGAGAAGAGAGACTGATCACTATTCATTTTTTTTCCAAAGGGTATTCTGGTCTGATCTCAGGCTATCAACTATAATGGAGATTTCCACTGAATTTGAGAGGGAATCAATCCTGATTCAAGACTGCTGCCATGAATGGAGATAGGTATTCAGCTGTGTTCTACCAAAAGCAAACGGACACTCCACCAGTCTTGCTCTGGTGGTAAATGTGGGACTGCAAGCCCAAACTCCAGAAGCACACAGAGGCACCACATCACTTCAAACACTTGTAGGTTACTGGAAAGGGTGAGGAAGCAATAATATGTGTTTTATCTGAACTTTGGTGGCTGTAGTAGGAATTGAATGGATTATGTATAAACATATGCTGGGAGAGTCTCTGCTCTCAAGTCAGTTGCTCAAATGCAGTTATCCCCTTCACTGAAAACATTGTACCTCCTAAGGAACCAGGCAAGCACTTTCACATGAGGGTAGTTCTTGTGCACTGATGCAGAAACTTTAAGTTTATAAATTTCTAAGGTTCATTTACACAACACCAAAAAATCTTCAAAGGCAACCTCTTATGCAGGCAACATTTTATAGGCACATGCTTTGAGACAGTTGTTTCAATTGAGGACAACTAGTCATTATATGGAAAGAAACTGGAGGGGACAGCAAGGCTCAGTCAGAATGCTTTTGTGCTTTTTTGATCTTGGGATTGCTCTGTGTCAGTCCAGTCCTCTGGCACAAGCCAAAGTGACATGTGAAATATATCAGTTGTGAGTGGCACTAAAAAGATGTTATGATTTGTGTTTTTATTCCTAGCACTCTGCTGACAGCAGTTGAGTACTGGAATGGGAGTCCCTAGAATAGCTGCACCAGCAAAACAGCTAAACAACAGCCCTCCTACCTCAGCCCTAGCTGAGCAGCCTTTAAATCTCCTTTACAAAACGCCTGGAAAGAGAGATTAATCTCACCCATATCTTAAAACAAAGAGCATCTCTCCTGTCCCAGCTAGACAAATATGAACTAAACCAGCAAAAACATTCTTACTTCATAGGTTGCTTCAGCAGTGTCACAGTAGAGCTGTCTGTAGGTAGTTGAAGAATTAAGGGCTGCAAAAGCAACTGGAAGCGTGCCTCAGGGAGGAGCAAAGCAGATCTGCATGTGTACGGTCTCTTCTATATCTGCTTATACTGGTATTAGATTTTGGTGTAAGCGTAGGTTATAGAGCATTGAAGTGAGGGACTCTTGAATTCTAATATCCTCTCTTACATTAACCCCTTTGTCCTTGGGCAAATCTCCTAACTTTTTTGACTCATATCATTTATCTTCACAAATGTAAATAAAACTATACAGCCTATGTCATATTACTGCTGAATGTTGGTATACTACTACTGATTTTAACCACAGATTTACGCAGAAGTAGTATTTACCAGAAAGAGCTTGTAGAGAAGCTGTATCATGACACACCTTTTGAAAGCTCAGTACAAGGTAGAATATTCACATTTTGCATTTCTCTGGCATATGCATGCAGGGTGGGATGTTTTCTAATATTTATTGTCTCCCAAACACTCTGAAGCTGACAAATCAAGCATTATTAAATAGACACTTAAAAAAAATTACTCAGCTGCTAAACCAATCACTGTAGGTTGTAGCTCAAAATGAAGTTGGAAATCTGCACCTTTTAATAAAACAATCTGCTTGAGAGCTGATGATATTTGGTTATGGAATTTATCTGTAAATATAATTAAAAATTCAACGAGAGAGTGCTCTGAACTGAGGGGTAAATATTCAGCACGATGCAGAGTGCTCAAGCTACATGATTCCCATTATCGTTAATGGGAGTCCTACAGCTAAATCCCTAAGCATCACGCTAAAAATTTACCCCCTAGTGTTTGCAGATGGAACAAAAGGATTATTGTACATACCAGCAGAAAATAAAGTTACCACTGACATTTTGACCAGAAAGCTTCCATCAGGATTGATCAGAGAAAGATTTAGCCTACTAATTCCGCCGCAGACTGTTTCTTTGGGGTTTCTCCCATCTGAAAAGGCATTCTTGATTTTTATTTTATTCGTTTCTATTTACTGGTTTTCACGTCATTGTATCTCTCAAATTCCTCTCCTTCTGGCTTCCTACCAGAACAGTTCTCTCTGCTTCACACCAGGCTTCCTGGCTTCAGTGTGCACAATTTCAGGTTCCTGAACCTTAAACATAATGGAAGTAAGGACAGAAGAAAAGTACATATGCCAATGACCTTTCAGCTGAGTTGGCCAAGTGTGCAAATTTGCCCGGCAATAAAATGCTGCAGGGAACTTCGGGGTGATTAAAAAGTTGAGGGGGAGGGGAACACACACAAGCAACTTCATTATTTCCTGGTTTACACCTTCTGCTCTTCTTGGGTCAGGGCTACCAGCTGTCAGGTGTCCCTACCCCTCTTGAAATCAATGACAATTCAGGAGTTGAAGCCTGATCGTGTGAGAAGATTTAACAAGCATCCTCAATTAGGTATGGGCTGGAGCTAAACAATGCAATCCATTAACTTTTCTGGGTGCTTTTTCATAACTTTCTTAGATAATGGAAACAATGTT
Organism: Coracopsis vasa; assembly: GCA_026283785.1. Taxonomy (NCBI): domain Eukaryota; kingdom Metazoa; phylum Chordata; class Aves; order Psittaciformes; family Psittacidae; genus Coracopsis; species Coracopsis vasa. The sequence goes on along the minus strand of JANHGB010020941.1, from coordinate 35,677 downwards.
TCTGACCCATTTTTTTAAATGTAAATATATATACACACACACATATCAAAATGAGAGAAAACCTCTAAAAGTCTAATTTTCTTTCTCGATTTCACTTATTCTAACTCAAAAATAGCCAAAGGGATTTTTTTATCCTTTGTAGACCTTACTGCAGTCTTGAGTGAATTTTTACGGGGGAGTTTTAAAGCCCTCAACAATAGGGGCTTATAATGGAAACACTGATAGACCATTATTATAGTGCTGGTCAATGCAATTTCATTTTATACAACATTCTTCATACAAAATATCACAAAATGGCTTACAGTAAGCATCAACTTCAAGCTAAAGCAAAGTGAAAAAGAATTTAAATGTGAAATTTCATTGACTTCAGCAAGGGGGAAAGAGTTCCTTACAGGATAACACAAATAAATGTGCAAGATTTCTCCAGCCAGGCTTTTCTGTAGAAAGCTCTTAGAAGGCTGAGAATACATATATAAAAAGTACCCTTCTCTCCAAAATTCAAGATTTCAGCTCCTTGTTCCTGTCTTTAACTTTGTATACTCATGAGGCTTCATTACACACCTCAGCAAAGACGTTTGTTAAATATTCTGGCAGGATCAGGCCTAAACTCCTGAAATATCGTCAGTTTCAAAAGGGCTAAGGGCACCTGACAGCTTGTAGCCTCATAGCCCCGACCCAAGAAGAGCAGAAGGTGCAAATCAGTAAAGAATGAAGTTGCTCGCCTGAGTTCCCCTCCCCCTCAACATTTTAATCACCCCCAAAGTCCCCTGCAGCATTTTATTGCTGGGTAAATAATATAATGAAAAAGTGCCTACATAACACAAGCCACATGGGCACAGACAGCTATTAAAACTGAAATGATTTATTTCGTAACAATTCGAGGTAGCACACTTTAACTCTAGGTATAGCAACCCCTCCATTTCTGCTTGCCTCATTTGCATAGGTAATTGACAGCTTGTTAACAGCTCATTAGGAACATTGAAAACCATGTGACAGATACAAACCTAGTGCTAGAGCGGAGAAAATCTGTGAATTACAGTATATTGAAAACTCAATCGGATTCAGAATTACAGGTCACAAAATAAGTTGGTTATTTTATTAGGTTAAAAAAATTAAAAGGTTAACATACCGTTTTTCGACCTGTATTTTTAAGATAGCAGGCTACAAGGTAATTAATTAAGAATCTGACTGTGATGTGAGTTATTCTTTGCGGCCATGGGTAGGTTTAGGAATGATACTAGATTGATACAGAGGGACAAGTAATCATTGCTGAGAATTTTTAAAAACATTAAAAAGACTTGATGCGGTATTCAGTTTTGGGCTTGGAATATACCTTCCTGAAAAAAAGTAAGTAACTTACAGTCACTGCAATCTAATATTCTGTAACTGAGAAAAATATGAGGAATAATTTTATTTTAGTCTATAAAAAGAAGATAAGTGTTCTGATTTGCACACTCTTACTATCAGTAAATTTTGATGATTTTTTTTTTTAAGGACATTTGAATATAAACAGTGCAAATAACAGTTATATCAGCAAATCTACTTTTTGTATTAAAGGCAAACTATAATCTTGCTTTTCTAGCATTGCTAGCAGAAATACAGGAACCTGTAGAATTAAAATTATTTTCCTGTATAAACTCTCCCTTTCCTTGAAACATGATATGGATTCTCTGTAATTCATGTAACATTTGCTGTTGAGGACAGAGCTGGCCAACTGCATCTTAATCTGTAGAGGAAACCAGTAAGATGTGTGATTTCAGATCTTGTTTCAGACATGAGTGGTTTATAGATTCTTCTGTCTTCCCTCTGAAAATACGTCAACAAAATATGATCAGATTTAAAACCCTGACTATTTAGGAAAAGGAACAGCAATGTTAAAGTGAAAGATTATTAAAATCCCTTAGTGTTTGTTCACACAGACGATTGTGCTGTTTCAGTTCAAAAGAACTGCTGCAATATGGATTCATATGCTATTTAGATATGTCCCATGGAAATAATTTCTGATAGAGTTTCTTCTCTGAAATCATGCATCTACTTCTGTACTACAAATATAGCCATATGACTATAGCAGTCTGGCTGGTGGGGATAAAATATCCTTGTGTACATGGTTTAAGAATGATTAATGAATCTATGACCTGCGATACAACAAAAGTCGCACTTGTAAGTCACTTCAGTACTGTTGAAAGCTCCATCTTTAGTCTTCATTATGAATAACGCCAATAGGGCTGTTGTGCCCTCTCCTTTGATTACATTGACTCCTGCACCAGTGAAGTTATACTGTTGTAACTACAGCAATATAAACTTCTAATGCAGACACGCTCCAACAGTATAAAGAGAGCTTTACACATAGCACAACTGACCCCAGATTTACACTGAGCTTAGACGAAGCATGATACACATACACTGAAGAAAAATTAGCTCATTTTTTGCCCTTAAGCCCATATCAACTGAGGCATTTTTCTCAAAGAAAACATCAGTGCGTGACTGGTGAGAAACAATCGCAATGGAAGTTCAGGAAGTTCAAGAAGTTCAAGATCATAATCAACCAAGCCATCATATTATGGCAAATAAAAGAGATGAAAAACTCACCACAGGTAAGAGTAAGAAATAGATGAAACCTAGGCTTCAAAACTCAAAATCAATGAATTTTATTTACATGCCCTTGTCTTTGACCATACCAATGCAAACAACAATGCAAATATTGTGTTTGACAATAGGTCTCACACCTGAGTACTGAGTCAAAGTACTCAGGAAAAAGGGCTTGATCTTGGAACTTTCCCCATGCCATGTTTCAATCGTGTATATGACTTCACTAGCAAGTTCAATATTCTTTGAGGCCTGGGCTTTGTTTTTACCTTTTGGATTTTTTTTCCACTTGGTTTTTTACAAGTGAGAATTTCACTTTGATGTGCTTTCTGTTTATCTGTTTCTGTGCTTTGTTTATCTGCAAAGATAAACACTGAAAATCAGTAACAAAACTTTTTTAAGAAGCAGAGAACTTTCCAGTTAGACTGGGCTGAATTATAGCTGAAATTCTGGGAATATATTCTTTTTCTGCATTAACCACTCAGTCAACCCTGGTAAGCAGATGACATGATTAAAATGAAGTTTGAACTTTTTCTGTAGATTAATTCTCTGACTTATGACAAGAGTCTTCTAGTTTTCATTAACTTAAGTGCCATTTCCTTAGGACTCTTATTTTTACAGTTTCTAATCTACAGCTTTGTAATGACCTCGTCTCAGGAACATATTATACCATATTTCCCTTCCCTCAGTCGTCAAACAAGGCGCATATAGGTTTTTCAGAAAAGGAAAAAGACTGCTTCACTTTGCCTTCCAGCTTCTGAGCACATAAGATAATGGATTTTGCTCCTGAGAGTGCTTGATGGTCAACCCATAGCTGCAGTCATCTCACTGGCTTGAGCATTCAGGTTTCAGTGCTACCCATGAAAGGTCTTCAGCTTTTTAAAACTTTCCTCTTCTTGTAGCATGTTCCTACACCCTTCCTTACAGAGTATGCTGCCCATTACTTCACACTGCTGTGAACTAAAGGTTCATTTCCAGAGTACCAACCCAGCACAAGGAAGGTACTTTGGCATCCAGGTGTCCAAGTCCAGTGCTTTACTTGAAGGAACAGAAATGGCTAGGAAGCCTCTTTAGGAAGCACAGGGTAGAGTTTGGGCTTTGCACCTGTGTGGTGCTGTTGTTTTGAGCAAAACCGAGTCATTCTTCATCTGCTCACATCATAAGTTCATACAACAGCATCTGTCCTCTAGTATCTTTATATAGCCCTTGCCACAGCAGCAAGCACGTTTACTCACCAGCTTCATTCTAGTTTTTTTCAATTTCCAACTATGATCTTAGGACAACCTTACTACAGATAATAAATATGAGATTAATTTGAATTTTTTTATGTATTTTCTATCAATATACATCCTTTATACTTTTGACTATTGACAGCAAAAATTATTGAAATGTATCTGTAAAGTTAAATCCTCCTAAGCCTTCTAGTGCAGCACTAAGCAACAAAAACATTTATATGTAGGCTTATAAAGGACAATGCTCCCTGCTGCCATTTTTACTGGATAGTTACTGAAGACACCTTTTTTTGCATGGCTGGAATGTACAAGTAAGAGACACCATAGTTTATTTTTAGCTCAATGCCCAGCACACTTCCACAAGGTTGCTAAACTATGTCTAGGACAGGAAATCAGAGGAAGGAAAATGCACACTTAGAATCACCGAATTCAGTCTTGCAATTCCATTCTTCAGATATCCAACTTCTTTAAAGTTAGACAGCTTTAGACATCTCATGCTTTCCTAAATATTCTTCCTGTTTAAACAAATAATGTAAACAGCTGTAATATGTTCAAAGGGTCTCTCTGGGAGTCTGGGTGATATAAAGAGCTTCTTCAAAGCTTGAGAAAAAGACCAGATTTCAATACTGACTGACAAATTGATAACAAATCAAATGAGCCCTTTCTAAGAAGACCTGACCCTCCAAATTTGCAAAAGCCATGAGATATCTTGCAATGTTAGAATCTGCATTTTTTGGTTTGGGTTTTGTTTTAGGAAAGGGAGAATTCAACTGTGGCACAAGTTTTGCATATGTTCTGTCATAAATTATGACAACATCACATCAGCTTTACAGAGTGATGCCCTACAGGCGGTCCCCATTTCAACTCTGCACCCTGCAAAGTACAGCAATTTTTTCATTAAATCTGAAATGAAAGTGTAACTAGAAATGCTGTGTTTTAGGGATGAGAGCAGTATCTCGCCAATAAATCATTCAAAACCCCTCTTTGAGTTGCTATATCTGTATAGGCAATGGGCAGCCAGTAAGTTAAAAACATAATCAAATCCACTAGTGACATTTTCTCTAGACTATTATCTTAATTTCTGCTGCACTTCTACTGAACATTGCTTCCTATTTAAGATTGTTCAACTTGTAAGGCTCTGAGAACACAGCATAGGAAAGAGCAACAAAAAAAGAAGCAGAAAAAATACCAGGTTGCAAATAAGCTGCGCACAGAGAAGGTCTGTGAAAATACATCTATGAAGCAGTCCACCTACAAATATTTGAATATGTTCCTGAAAACATAGATGCACCAGAGATGCCTCTGTTTATACTCACTAACATAACTGGTTGAGTAAATGTGTATAAAGAAATAGCCAGGTGTTCAAACATCTTTCCAGCCTTTGAAAACATTACTGTTCCAGAGAAGTGCAGTTAGCACATTTACTACATACACAGATTTGGACAAATTTACACATTATTAATTTTTTTAGTAACTTGCCCTATAGATGCACATTATCATGTGCACTATAAATTAGAGCCAGAATATAATTTGCCTGGTTTTATCCACAAAACTTCTGAGCCACTGCACTAAAGTGCCCCATGCCTCACTAAGCACCACAGGGGCATGTAAAACAAAAGCAGATGGAGCAGGCACACACATAGATTTTATATACATTAATACACACAAAAATATATCCAAAAAAGTTTTAGCCTTTTGTACACTCAAGACGAAAATGAGGAAAGTAACGTAACCCGTGAGACAGATGACATCACTCAGGACAGGCTTCTGCGTCTTTACTTCTGTTCTAGATCCTAACATATTTTCTCTTTTTTTAAGCTCCTTTCCTAAATGGAATTGCAATAACAGAGTGGGATTTACCATATCAAACCTATCCACTAACCTGAAAAATTCAGAATACATGGATATAACAAAATATCTTAAAAGAACCTTATATTTTTACATTGCCCATGTGTGGTGCAGTTGTATGTACGTCTGGCTCTCCCCACACAGACGATTTGGTCTTAGAACTCCATTGGTAATAGTTTACTAGTTGTTTTCTTCTGTCAAATATAAGTTTTTATTTCAAGATATGACTTATTTACCAATACTAGCTTTAAGTGTGTGCATAATTTTAGGAATGGGTATGTTTATGTGAATGCCTGTATGAGTGTGTGCCTGTATTTCTGCACATAAATACAGGAAATCTCTGCTTCAGGTACAAAGCTACAGAAAAACTCTTTTTTCTGAAATCAGCTTTCTGCACTGTAGGTATCACAGATAGTTCCCTTAGTTACTTGAGCAGCCACAAGGCCTGCCCTGTGACTATGCTGCTGATGGGCTGCCATTTTCTTTTAGTTCTCTTCTTTGAGTCAGAAGAATCTGCAACAAAGTTCCCGGGAAACCCCTAATGACATCTTTCTCTTTTTAGGCAGTGAATCAAGGGTGTTTCCATAAATGTCATAAATGCTTCTTTTCTTTCTCCCCCCTCTCCACTCCTTTCTTAAGGAAAGAGTCCCTCCGCCATTCCTAAATGGTGTCTTGCAGGCTTTAAAAGCCATTTATTTAATATGGCAGGTGTGAAAATTCTAAAGCTTCTTCAGTTTCTTGGACATAAAATTTTTTTCTTGTCATCATTTGTTAATTCAGCTGCAGTGAAAGGGAGGTGTATTACAGAGACCGGCCTAAAACTGGAGGATTAGGTCCTATGAACATTTCAGACAGCACAGATCACTGGACTGGGATATCTCCATCCAAAATTATTCTTAGCTCCACATATTACAGTCGAAAGTCATAATAGTGCTGTAATACAGAGTTAGTGCTCATTAATATATTTTTTTTAATCTCTGCTTTCATTAAGAATATGTCTAATTACAGGTCATTTACTTTCAGCTGGGACCCCCTTGTGAATGCCTGAATGAAACAGCTCAAAACTCTGTCCTTTTCTGCTTCCATTTTATTCAAGTAACGACAGGGTTAAATTGCTAATAGAGGTTTCATGAGGTCTGCCAGAGCCCACTCTCCAACACTTACATCTGTTCAACAATTATTACAGCATTTTTGTCATAAAAAATTCAACACCCTGAGTGTCTTGCTAGCAAAACCTGAAAATTTATGCAGTGAATAGAATAGCTAATTTCTCTGAGGAAATGCAGGGGGAAAAATTACAGATTTAACTTAAATTCTCAAGTACTGTAGAGCACACATCTGACTCCCTCTTTAGGTTTTGTCACCATGTAGCATAAGTAGGAATACCGTCTACGGCAGATCAAGAAAGCTTCGCAAAGCAAATTTATGCCTTCAAAGAAACAACGTTTAAAACTCAGAAGGGGGCTGTACTGGATTCATTGTTTTACCTCACAAAATCTCATTTAAATAATAAATTATTCAGTTTATTCTCAGGATAGGGTTATTCTCTCACTACCTCTTGCTGTTACAGAGTGAACCACACCTTTCACAGGGTACAGGTAAATGACACAGATGCAGAGGCAAAAAGCCGACAGAAAAACATTCTTTAATCTCATGAACTTTGTGTCGAGCTGCTTGATGTTTTTGATAAAAGGAAAAAGAAAACAGAGCCTGTCTTCCTCCTCCATAAGGTCAGGAATATGGATTTTATGCTAAAACTAACCCTGTCTAGTTAAGACGCCAGTGGACTGGAACAACATGGTGGAGGCTATAGCCTTCTATTCTCAAGGACCAAACTCTTACTTCCAGTACCGGTGGTTCAGCCATAACGACAATTGCAGCCACAGTGAATGGGGAGCTCTTCCAGCATCACAAGAGCAAGAAGACAAATGGTTTGGGAGTGGAGTGGGGGTAATTTTCAAAATGTAAGGTGCAAAGATGACGCTGTCTTAGAAGAGGATGAATACTGCATATTCCTTTATTTTAGGCAGTATCCTGCTGGGATGACGAGAGCTGGACAAATGGTGCTGCTGCAGGGGCATTCATCTTGTGAGTTCAGATAAAAAACTGCAGATTGGATCAAAGGATATTTACAGGCATTTATTGTTGTTTTTCACAAAAAATATTAGCACAACAAGCTGATGAAATTATATGCTCAAACAAAACTCTGTAGGGGTTGGACCTAGTAAACTAGTCTTTCACTCAGGCATTAGAAACCATGGCCACAACACCCAGTCCTATCCCTCGGGGATTTCATAGGGCATCATTCAGCAGCAGCAGAAAAACTATCCAGAAAAAATTTGATACTAGAATTAAGTGCTGGACTAAGATTTCAAATAGCCAACATACCAAAAAAAAGTTTGCAATTTTCAAACTGTCAGGTGATCAGATTTCCAATGGGTTTGGGATATTGCTGGTAAGTAAGTGAAGTATTACAGAATACTGAGCAGTGTCTAAGCTTCAGCTGTTTGCAGCATCCCAGCTGAAAAGCCACTTCTCAAAATGGAAATTGCTTCTAATCCTGCCTGTTTCACAAATACCAATGAGGTCTGCATAGGAACTGCCAGATTTAGTTCTTACTTTCTTACTTACTACTATGTTTTGTCTGATGTCCAGGTTATCAATCTGACTGCAACCAGGAAAAATGTGTATGAAAACCAAACACTTTGCTTAAATAAGGATAATTTTCACCCTGGAAATTAGCAGCTAGTGCTAGCACAGGATCAGGTTGTGTACACTTCTTGAAGCCTGGGACCTGCAAAAATACCATTTCAATGATTATTGCCACTCACTATGTTATAACTATAAAATCATATGTTCCCAGGTTATTTTTCAAATACACATTTTGATACTTCCTTATTTTGTAAATAAAAATTGCAAATATGCATTGCCAAAAAAGTTTGCATTTTCAAGTCCCAATTTTAAATTTCTGTGAAAAGTACCAGTTCATATGAGAAATGATTCTTTGCTACTGCTCTACCTTTCCTCTTTTTTTTCAGCAGTGGAGTCAGTACCCATGGAGGATGGTTGGACATCATAGAACACAGATGCCAAGTGTTGGCAGATATTATTCCAGTGTCAGAATCTTTTTCCTTGTCAAACTCCCCAAGCAGTTGTGCTAATGGCTCTGGAGCTGCCTCTGGGTCTGTCACATGGGGCAGCAACTGATGGGTTGTTTTCTACAGTATCCTCCTGCATGACATCTTCCTTTAACTCATCTTTGGTCCTGAGGAATTTATCCACTATTACCTACTTGGAAAGAAGCTCCTATAAATTTTGCATTAGGGCTATGATTTCTTCACAGATTTGCTTACTGCACTGGGAACATACATGCACATATTTTCTTCTGTAGCACAGCCTCTCTATAACTCTGAATGCCATGCAGATAAGTACACCCCAACAATAAAGAAATATTTGAGAAAATGAAACTATTTACTAAGAAATTGTTTCTCCTCACCCCCATCACCACCCTGTCCTTCTTTGCGCCCATTTTGTTAACAATTAGTGAATCATTCTTTGGGAACTGAAGCCAGTCTTCTGTGTTTGTTACTTCATTTACAAGCTAGGAGCAAGAGCTTTCAGCCATTAGGCTGTTCATGGATTGGTTCTATAGATTATTTGCCATTCATGCTGCATGAGTTAGTCACTTAAATTTCAGGATCTTAATCCTGCAAAGATTAGTTTGAATTCAGATAGGGTGTTCAGAACACATGTAAATCTTTGCTGCACTGCAGCATTTGAGGACCAGCTCCTATAAAGTCTTTAAGGTAAGGAGTCCCAGACCTGAGCTGCCAGATCACCTGAGTTCCCATCCAGCAGAGAACCCCAAGTGCGAGAGTAGCTCTGTTGCAAGAACAAGATCAGGACAAAGGCTCTCAGCAGTTTGCACTGGAGGCAGTGAATAGAGATCAGTCTCTGAGGAGAGCTGCTACGCTTGACTGCAATATAAATTCTAAATGTAAACAAATATGTAAAGCTAATCCACGTCATACTATCATTGCTGTTACTCGACTGAAATATTTTAAGAAGGAAAATAACGATTAGCAAGAGGCAAATTACACGCTCTCATGCAAATTCTGAGAAACATTCATTGCAAAATCTGTGAATCTTTCCATTTTTGCAGGCACTTTCAGAAACGCGAGGCAGTTGCCCTACACATTCACAGCTAGCAAATTGTGTCTCCTACAAAACAAAATCAGCAATTTTAGTCACAGTTGATTTGGGGGATATACAGTATAAAATCTGTGTGGTTTGGGAGTTTTTTGGTAGTTGCTGTTTTTTCTTTTCCCATTGTTTTTGTTTTGATAACAATCTGTTCAAGCTGGTTTGGGTTCTAATGCCTTTCTTTGCAAATTGCAAGGAAAATCCCATGGAGTCTATCGGAGTAAACGAATAACCCAGACTTATAGGAACAGCCTTTGGAAGTCTTTTTTTCCTGTTTGTCAGAAAAATCCTGCAACAATCTTTCTGTTTTTCTATTTAAGGGGTGAGGGAGCTTACTTTGGTTGCTTACAGGCTTCTCTGATGTGAGCAAGAAGCAGGCCTTGGTAATATGCTCTTTTCTTTGGTGGCAAACATGGATTTAAGACAGGCTATGCAAAGAGTCACTTCCCAGGGCATCTTCACAATTGGTCTTGTTCAACCTAGAGTGCACTTGCCCTTCTAGCTGTAGATTCATTCTTCATCTGCTAAGAAAAAATTCAAGGTAAGTTTTTAAAATACTCTTGTTATGCTCTGGATGGAAAAAAAAAAAAAAAAAGCAGTACAGATGAAATACCTGATATATCCCTGCAAATGAAAACAACAGGGAACTGGCAGATCCCACTTCCTACATGCTATCTACCTTCAACTGTACACCTGTCCAAACCCATGTATAGGAAGCCAGATAGTTAGTTTTCATTCCTTAGTCACATAGGCAAAAAAGTTTTGAGGAAATGTCTACAGAGACAGTTAATAAGGCCATAGGGTCAAGGCCCTTTTGCCCTGAGTTCTTCCTCTTTTTGCATTTCCATCCTCTCATGCTGTCTGACCTCTGGAGAGTTATACACAACCTATATAGCCAGGATTGCTAAGAGAAAACCCATGTTCAATGACTCAAAGTCAGAAAGCAAATAACTACAGTGAAATACAGATTTGAATAAAGCATCTGCATTGTGTGTTTGAGCCATTTTTCACTTCCTTACTCCTCATACTAAATCAGATTTTTTTTTCTTTTTAATTTAATAAAACTCAGTCTTCCTTGCTATCATTTGTGATCTAGGAACAGAGAGGCTTGAGTTGTGAGTAAATGGTTAAAAAATTTCTTTCCTTCTACACAGGGCAAAGACAGACTCAAGCCATTCCTTGATGCAACAACACAGACTGTCCTAAAAGTAGGACTTCAGCAGTTTCACCTCCTGAAACAAAGCCTCAAAAAGGTCATGTTTCCCCAGGTACCTCCTGTAGGCTTAAATGCTTCTTTTCTTCTTTTGGTATCCTGAAACTGAAACTATTTAGGCCTGATTCTCAGGTGTATGTCCAGACATGCATGCAGATGTAAGGCGACAGATTTCAGTGGGATAATTTCTGCTGTACATCTGCAAAAGTGACAGCAGAAACAGGACCATTGTTGGTTTTAAGTTTACCTGGCTTCCCTTCATACTGATGAGTCAGTACAGAGTCACAGCTATCTCCTATCATCCCAAAGTATGGCTTCGTTTCAAAAACCCAAAATAGCAAAGTCTGCTGCACTGCCAAACAGGAGACCCAGACTAAAGAATTTCAGACAGCAGTCTATCACAAGCCCGTCAAAACCATGTATATCGTGCAAATAGTGATCGGAGAGACAGATCAGGTGACTGAACCAATATAGCAGCGCAATATGTTCGCTACCTTAATTATCCTGACTTTTTTTATTTTGGTGAGAAACCAAAACTATTTGCTTCTTTCCTCCTTATAATGATATTTAGTGTTACTATGCCTATGGTTGTGCAGCTATTTTTCACATATGATTAGAAAAGGAGATTTTCTTTTTTTTTAAATAGTGTTTTTGTTTAAAAATGTGTAGTATTATTGAGCTGGTACTCAAAACTAATAATTTATCCAAAAATAGCCTCTCTTCACTGTTCCTTCTGCTGTCCCCTCTCTTCCCTCTCCCCTGCAGCCCATGAGGCTGTCTTCTACCTTTCACTGAAGAATTAGCAACCAAGACAAACCAGTATATACAAGTGGAAAAACAGTAGTTCACAGCAATCTATTATTCTTTGAAAAACAGTTCTGGCATTATTTTTAATTCTGATCACAAACAGAAATTTGTAGGTGAATACAGCTTCAGTTGGTTTCAGTTTATAAAACGGTCATTAAGTCCATATCAAACATGTGTGTTTTAGAGTTAAATCCTCTAAGACAATGAGATGAAATAAGTAATCATATGATAAAAGTACTTATAATGAATTAGATTTGAAAATGTTGGAAAGTCATTCAAGGAAAATCCTTCTTTTACCTTACACTGAAAACATATCATTAGCCTTAATTTAAGTCAAGGTGAGGAGGGGAAGGAGGGTGAGGGGGAGAGAATAGACATTGCAGAAAACTCTTGAGTGACTATTGTTTAATCCCATTTAGGGACACTTTGAACAATGACATATATAATGAGATATTTAAAATTCTTTGGTCAATCTCTAGCTAAAGGCTTTTACTGTGGAAAGAATGAGTAATTCAATACGGACTACACAGCCTTTCACATGCTTTTATTCTTGATTTGTTGGACATGTGCAACATAAATTTCCAAACCAATCTATTAATGACTTAAATTGGAAACTGGTTTCCTTTGCTTTACATACAGCATTTCAGTAACAAGCGTAATAAGAGGTGGATCAATAGATACTATTTGGTGCAGTATTTGCAGTATGTTAACATTAGTCCTGTATCTCTATTATTGAACATTGTGTCAACAAATTCCTGTTTCAGGGAGGATGGCAAAAATATTTTCCAGTGTCAAGGTTATTTAACCACATGAAATGGTAAGAGTTTTTTGTGCATTTTGTTTCCTACTAACCTTGCCTCTTCCTCCTTCTTCTCCAAGTATATTTCCAAACTATTTTTGCGTCGAATCTGTCTGCTGTCAACTCAGATTATGCTTTTTCAAATGGACAGTGGTTCTGGGAAGAAAATCAATTTTTTTTGTTTCTCTTAGAGAAACAAACAGAAAGAGAAAGACACTAATGTAAACACAAATTTAGAAAGAAACAGAGAGAGAGCACAAATGGTTGAGTTTACCATTTGAAGAAATTTAGCTAGGGAATTATTCCCAACATATAGCTCTCAAGTGCAGCATGAAAAGACAGAAAAATAAAATTTTAGTTATTAGAATTTGACAGCTCCCAGTCATAATATGCTGACATGTGTAACAGGAATTAAGGGGTTCTGCAGGCAGAATGAGCACTAATAATTTTTTGGCGAATCATTTCTTTCAGCTCCATGAATCACGCAATGTTGGAGGATCACTGGACACTTAGAAATGACAGGTATAATGTAACTGTAGTCTGCTTGTATTCTTTGTTGAACAGATTTAACCCAGAAGCATTAATTACCACGTAACTGGAACAAAATTTCTATGTCACAAATAACTAAGGGTGCTATGCGATGACCACAGCCACAGCAGGGAACAGCTTGATGGCTGCAGCCAAAATCAATTCTGCAACGTCTTGACACTCACTTCTAAACTGAAGGCCTATTTTTAGATCAGTGAAAAAAAAACCCACCTCAGTACACAATGGGTATTTCATGATGTTTGTCTAGTAACATCCAGGGTATAACTGCACCAGGGTTTCTCAGACTTTGAAGGTGTGAACCTTTCTTGGTTCACCTGATCTTTAAGCAATCCACCAAACACACAACAGTGTTGTAGTCTTATAATGTTGGGTGTATAAGGAAGACAAACACACTTTGGCTACCTAATGCTACAGATGTGTGTATTATAAAAAGCTACTAAAATTATTTTACTTTTTAAAATAAATATTAAAGATGCCTACTGACTTTCTGGACACTTTACATTTCTTTCAGAAGGGTGCTTGGAGGTTCTAATCCACAGACTCATAACTCAAAACCCAAATCCAAGCACATATGGCGTTCCCTTTAACTATATGTTGGGCAACATCTTGGAACATGTTTAAAGGGATCAGGCAGCCGATGAGAGCTGGCTCAAACTGGGAAGGTGAGCTCAATTGGCTTGAGCTATGTGGTATGGCAGCAGCTGAGCAACGGGTAACAACAGCAGAGATACAGCATTGCTTTCACACTTCAACATATGACTCATGCAGAATATGAGTGACTCACATGCAGTATGTCATACCCAACAAAACTGAGCATACTCAGGGAAAACTTGAATATAACATGGAGCCTCATGCTCAGGACCTAATCACCTTGTAGAATTAGCTGTGATATATTCCTGCTGCCTCCTGCTATACTGCTATTAGCTACAAAGAGAAACAAGGATGAACTCAACATGCTGATTTCAGGACATTCCTCTAGTAGAATCACTGGCATTTTATGAGCAGTACATCATAAGACTTGTTTCCAGCAGGTGTAACTTTACAACATCCAAGTCAGGTCTATTAAGCAACAGGGGATACATTTCTTTGGCAGTAATCTGCCACTGTGGCACAAAAAATCAGGGATGAGTATCTGACTCAAGAAACAGCTGCTGAAATTCTCCCTTGCCTTTTCTTTCTAAGCAGATGGCAAAACCCACCTAGCCTGTACCCTCTGCATTGCACAAGTTCAAGAAGCTCTTCAGCCAGTGCAGGACTGGTTTCTAACTCAGAAACATAAAACTGCTAACTCCTCTTTGCATATCCTTGAATCCTGCAGAGAGGATAAAAATATATCTGGAGCTGACAGTCTTTATGTTTTTCCAGTTCTGTGTTGCATATACCCTGTGAAGTCCAAAAGCCTTGGTTACCAAGTGTTTCCAGGTAGTAAGGGATGGGCAAGAGCAAAGCAGTACTATTAGAAAGGTTTCTGGCACAGAGTCATTTGTTGTTGGGGGCTTCATAACTGCCTGTTAAGACAATCAGGGAGGTTGGTCATACTTCTCCATCTGGAAAGAACTTCTCTTTTCTTCTTGCTGAATATTGAACTCTGCTGACCGTAAATAAAATCCTTTGTAAAATCTATTAAAATTTCAAAAGGAGAAGATAGACGTAGTTCAGAGAAATGAAAAAACACTTGGATCTTGAATTCAATTTCTTTTGCTTCAACCTTCCAAACTTCCTATATTTTCTGAAGCTTATCATGTATATCAAGAATTTCTCCTCCTATCTTTTAAATTCATTCATATGCTAGCATTCTTTATTCCAATCTGAATTTTGCCTTCTCAAAACCCATCCCCTTCCTTCAGAGGAGAATTTACATTCTGTGCTTGGACCTGAGGAATTGCTGCGCTCCCTTCTGAAATTTTTGTCTTTTATTTCCATGAGTTCAGTACTAACTCTAAATACTGAACTTAGATGATAATTTAACACATCAAATCCGTCTTTTACCATGCCCTATATGTCTTCCTTTGGACTAACACTTGAAGATGTGCTCACCTCAAAACATACTTCAGGCTATCTGCAGTGAGAGACTGAAAAGAATGAATGAATTCTGCTTGAAGTGGCAGTATGTATTATGAAAGAAGTTTTAATTTCAGATAATAAAAGACTGAACCCTATCCTCCAGAGGCCTGTGATAATGCACAGACTCTAATGGTGGCAAAACCCACCTCTCAAAGATGCTGCACTGTGTTCACGGGCTCAGCATTGAACCAGCAGTGCCCTTTATATCTTCCTCTTTGGATCTGGCGTGCATGTGTCAGTTGAGGTACCCAGAGACAGCACAGATGCCCAAACGTGGGCAGGAAGCCAGGCTGCAGGGCTTACAGTATAAATATATATTTTTTAACCTCATACAGGCCTTTTTTCCCAGTAAGTGTTTTAATCGGGCTTAGATACTCTGTGTTCTTAGCTATTTTAAGAAACCTGAAGGGTGAGAGATGGAGAAGCAGCAGACATGTTGGCAACAAAGATCTCTCCATGAACAGAATGCCAAGATTAAAAACAACCGGGAAAAAAAAAGAGGAATACCTTTGACTTTTTCTTGCTCTTCTATCTCAGAAAATTGGCTCATCTGAAACTGTTGGATTCTGGCAAAGATTTAATATCAAATGAGAGAAATAGCATGTTCCTGAAGCAAGGTGATTTCCAAAGTGAGGCTAGATGTGCATTCAGCTCCTTCTACTTGGCAGCTATCACGAAGGGCAAAATGATTTACCAGCTCTCCAGAGGGTATATAACAGGGTTGCCCCAATCTGTCAGGAAGTGTTAGAACTCAGTAAGACTTGAAGTGGGACTTAAAAGTTACTGAAGCTCAGATGCTCACAATGTCAGGTGTGGATCCACCCCAATCAAAAAAGAAATTAGGAAGAAGGAAAAAATGCAGGGACTCCTAAAGAGAAGCTCTTCACTCAGCCAAGCCTATCAAGAACACTAAAGAGGGCAAATGAAGAGTCCTTGCAGTTATTGTATATCAGCTGGTCTATTGGACCTATCCATATGAATGCCATTTGCCCGCAACAAATGTGAAGTAAGCTGAGTTAGGCTGGCCTGTCATCAAAGGGAAGTTGCGCATTTTATGTATACAGAGAGAAAGAGAAAGAAAGGAAGGGAATGTTATCCGTAATACCAATGATTTTGTCACTAGTTCACAGTTTATATGAGGAGATGAGGATGAGATACTAGTGGAATCTTTACATAGTGCTTTTGCATTTATAAGAAAAAGAAAGCTAAAAAATAGCACTGTATAACCTCTACAAAATAGGTCACAACTGGACTAGAAGTAATTGCAGAAGTCCCATTTTGTCTAACAACATTTTTCTAACGGTCTGTCCAGATTGATGTCTAATCTAATCTATCCATACACCCATCACTTTGAAAATGACTTGTCATTTTTCACATTTTATTAATCCACATTTGAAATTTCAAAATACTATCCAGAAGCAGGAAATGGCCGTGTGAAGCAGAAATAATAATAAAAATATTTAAAAGCACATGCTTAAATCTGCGTGCTGTCTTACTATGCAAGAGTTAAAATGCATACTGCATCTCAAAGATCTTTTTATTCTTTCAAAGCAAGAACTAATGCAATAAGGGAAGGAAAAGTTTCCACGGCCCAGATATGTCTTTGCTGAATCACTTTGTAAGGTGTGGACAATTGAGTCATAAACTTTCACACTACAGATGGCTGTGTTTCTTTCATAGTGAATCAAGCTCTAAAAGATCTGTGACACTTTATGTTATATGTTAACTAGAGAGGCATATTATGTAAAAAGCACATAGGGTTTCACATGCACTAGTGCTCTCTACACAAGAGAGCATCATTTTCAATATTCACTCAAAAAAACAGCTTCCATTTTTATTTACTAACTTTCTTGTGCAATTGTCTGAAGTACATTTGGGTTTGTACATTCGGGTTTGTACATTCATACTGCTATTAGACTTATTGGAAATCCTGCTGTGTAGAGCTTCATAGATTCACTAAATGCATCTTTTTATATCCCATACAATTTAAATTTTTTATTTTAACATTGAAAAAATCAAATAGTATCTTTCTAGATTGTCAGCCAATCAAATGCCACTTTAAGAAATTAAAGACAAGCAACTTGATATATATATATATATATATTTGTGTGTTCCCACATGATAAAAATGTCCAAATATTTTAGACACATTTTAGAATTTCGGACATAATATGACAATGCAAAAATACTCGCTGTCTATCTTAAACCAAATGTCTCTTCAGTAGGCCTCACAGCAGAAAGGCCGATACCTGTAACTGCAGGTGCATAGTATATAGTTACTGTACACTGACACTGTAAGAGGTTTTAAGAGCTCCAGTAAAATTCCTATTTACATTTTGAGTGCAAGCACGCTTCCTATAAACATTAATTTTAAAACCAGATAAAAAAGCTTAAAATGATGCCTCCCCAGCTGACAGGCAGTTCTGTGGCAATGCACCGAAGTGCGATCACTGAAGAAGATCAGTAGCTGGAATAAGCATTAACACTTTGTTTGAACAAAGAACATTTTGTTCTCATTTTTCTGAACCAGTGGAACATTGTTAAACACCATACAAATAGTCTCCAAGGCAATTATGTCCAACCATATTTTTAAAACAAATTAAAATTATAGGCAAAAGTCTACAGTCTACCCCTCAAGATATATCCTTTTCTTTGGACAGGACTGCTTCACACAAACCTACAATTTCTTGTTCAAGAGGAAATCATCTTAATTATAAAAAGGGCTGTATTCACTACCACACTTCAAGCCAGACAGGGACTAATGCTGGGGATTAGTCCTTGTATTTTCTGAATTTTTTTCTTCAAAGAGTGTGCTGTCTGAGCTTTTCTGGAGACATAACAATGTTTCAGGCTAAATTACAAACTATTTATTTCTTAGATCAAGCTGGCTAATCATCTTGACCCAGCAGATAAAAAATTTCTTGAAGTTACTGAAGGACCACATTTCAGTCACATCTTGAGATGCATGAACTAAAGGAAACAGTAAAAATAGGTAGTGGAAAACAAAGAAAAGACAGACACAATGAAAACAGAAATTTTCAACTAACTTTCACTGTCTTTGTAATTAAAGATAACTTCAAACAAACTAAATACTCCCTCCATGCAGAAGACTGGCTTGGTCACTGGTCTAAGGTCTAATGATGTAAAGTTTGCTATTAATACTTTTTCAGTTTGAGGTAAGAATCAGATTTCCTAGTATATTATCTGTAAAGTACTTAATTTTAATATTTTTACAACCATGCCATCATCTTCCTGCTTCTTTCACCAATGTATGAATATATAGTACCATGAGACAGATTTTTGGTATTCCCTTCAATACCCTGTCATGCTTCTTAAGTGGCAAAACCAGAGCAATATTTGCGTTAAGCTAGCTTGGGCTAAATAAACATTGAAAAACTAATTTAACTTGATCCCTAGCATGCCTTCTCAGAGTGGTTGAATTACACAGGGTCCTACTAAAACTAGCTGAAAAAAACATTGCTGGTAATATACCACTATCAACAGGGACAGCAAAGGGTACATACAACCCACTTCACCACTTTCCCAATTATTTTCTAAGACAGTAGGTATAAACTTGTGATTCAGGCAGCATTGTCCCTCTCAGGTTCTGCATGATGGCTGCAGACCCTTCGCTATGGCTCTGTGAAGCAACCATTATCCCACAGCTCTTTTTACTACTCTTCCACATTTCTTGACAGCAAAAAGACAAACAGTATTGTGAAGGTTCCTGCTAAGTCTGTCTCACAGACATCTTTATTCCCATCTACCTGAAATTTCTCACAAAAGACAAGCTATTGCTTTTGCTCATCATCCACTTGTCCTGCCAGTTGGTTCCCAACTGAAGGGTACCATTGAGGGTATGGTGTCTGTTTAAACTGCTCTTGGATCTTAGCTCTGCTGTGGTCTTGTAAATATCTTGAGGTATTTAGAGGTAACAGGTAAGCCATCTAAGCCAGGGAAAATGTATTTTATTATGATGATATAGAATTTGCTGATTATTCTTTCTTAAACTATAAGTCTATAATGCTTGCCACCAGTCTTCAAATACATTTGAGCCCATTTTGCCCAAATGAACCACCATTGAACTCTTTCCTCTTATCTCCCTTATGTCATTATGCTCTTTCACGTACGCACTAACATCTCCAGCAGTTTTCTGTTTATTGCACATAAGCTTTTTTACCTGTGGCACAACTGGCATTTCAGACACACACTCATAATAACCTGCTTGTTAACTTACTACTACACCCACATCTTTAGACAGATTATGAAGGTCTTGCAGACTAATTTGTCCCACATAATTAGGTCCTGTGAGCTTTTGCAATCTATTTTCTTACTATGCTTTAAATTCCAAAGAACCTCTTTGGAGGTAATTTGACACATAAAATGCATGCAGTCCTCAGTATGTTTGCCACATGCTCTGCTGTTTCCTGCTATGTTATTATAGCCTTTCATCATTTCCTCTCACCACATCCTCTTGACTGTGCTTTCACCCCCTCCTCCATATACTTCCACTGAGTTATCACTACTCCTGAGAGAGTTTAACTTACAGTGGAAAATAGCGTCTGTAATAGAACCAGTTTGTTATATTTTAGAGAAGATATTATGGCAAATAATCAACATTTTCAGTTTCATATCAAAACATTTTTAGGGTAACTTTCAGCTTCTGTTTGTACTATTTTTTTTTCCAGCCACCACTAACTATTCTCTTGGCTATGTTCATACCAAATTGAACAAACCCATTGAAATATATTTCACTGGCAAGTTTAGAAAGATTGAAAATTAGTGTTAACAAAATAACACATTTACAGAGAAAGAGCAGGTTTTGATAGACTTACTCAAGTAGGAAACAATATGATTTCTCAAGGAATAGAGTAACAAAAGGTAGATGTTATATTGCTCCCAGTAGAATCCTTAAGTCCCTTGCCAAAAGACATTTAATGTGCAACCATATCTACTGTAAAACAAATGCTGAAGAGGTGCTGCCAGTGATATTTGCACAGATTCATTCTCATTAAAGGCTTTTATAATAGCATTCACTCTGGTGTAAACTTTTAAAAATTGACTCCTGGATCCATTAATCCCTTTCATCTGCTGCTCATGAGTTTAATGTGTGACATTGTAGCTAAAAGGACTAGATTGGTCCTTAGACAAATAAATAAGGGAACACAGAGTAGAAAAGTTGCATATGCTTCTAGTAGCAGTGAGATCAGTTCTAGATTTGTTCAAAAGACTTCTGAGCAGGAAAGGTTTTAGAGCAACTAAGGGGTTGGAGAACAGGACTTAGAGTGAAAGATATATATAACTATTTAGTTTAGAGAAATGAAAGAGATAACTTGATTATGGTTTAGACATGTCTTTAGAGATAATCGGAAATTAATACTTAGGGAATCTTTATCCATCATTAAAAAAAAATACTGCAAAAATCAATAGCTAAAGACTAAAGCTATAAATCAGATGCACAGTTTTAACAGCACTGAAAAAGTTCAGTGAGGTTTAAGATGGATCTTAAGCCACTACAGCTAGTAAAAGTGTTACTGGATAGTTGAATAAGATGATACATATCTTATTCAACTTATCCAACCACAGCTGTTTGATTTGAAGCAATTCCTCCAGGCAAGCTCTATAGCCTGGGATATGTAGATGAAATTTTAGATTTGGTCTCCCCAGCTTCTGAAAAGAATTCTTTAAGTTCTTCCCACACCTGTGGAGAGCACACTTGTGCCCTGTGGCTGCGACACTCAACCCAGTCACTGCACAGCCAACATCCCCAGTGCCAGCTTTCTACTTTCCATCAACTGAAATAAAGAGAGGGACTATGAGAATGTAGTCACTGAAGGCCTGCCCAGTAAGACACTACTTACACTGTTGCTCACCTTCTAGCAATGTCGAGGATTCCTACGTAGTCAATAGAGCTTCTGAAGTATAATTCAGATCACCAGCATTAAAACCTGCATTTTTCTGCTGACTGGTCAAGAAGTCCAGGATCGTGATCATACATTGTGTGATGGCACGAACAGCCATCAAAAAGCATCTGACTTTCAGCCCCTATTCTTTTCCTGTAACTATAATGAAAATTATATGTGAAAGACTGAGAAGAATGCTGCTTCTCTTTTTAGTCCTCAAGAAAAAAAATAATGTTGTGCTGTGTCCTTCCTTTCATCTGTTGTCTCGCTTCTCTTGTTTATTCCTATCCCTCCACATTGTTTGCAGAGTAGATCGGGCTATGAGAGGAATTGCTAGGGCCTCTGCTGTCTACTCCTGGGACTATTATCTACTCTGATGGAGCTGCTCATAGCTCTACCTCTGCTATGGATGTTTCCCTGGGTTTGTACTGGTGCAGCTTGTTCAGGCTTCAGCACTAAATGTGATGTTACACGTTGGGATAATGCTTCTGTGCCGAATGTATGCATTGGCCTAGCTGTGTGGGCAAAACAGACAGACAGGATTAAAAGTGTTTTCTAAGGTTCAGCACTGAGCATATAATGACTGTCACAGGGGAGAGCCACTTCCCAAGGTGATGAAAGAGCAACACGCCATTACACATTATTTAAACACTCTCTGACATCTGCAAATGCAAGGCCATAGTGTACTGGCAAACTGTGTCTTACAGCACAGCTAAAAAACCATGAGAGTTTACTGCACTGGGGACAGACATCCTCAAACCATTTCAGGCTGAACTTCATCATTATAGAGATTATGGTTTAACTCCTCATTCGTCATTAAAACTGCCTTAGTCACTAGACTGCTAGAGGCCAGAACATAAACTATTCTTCAATACTGAGGAGTTGGAAAGACCACAGTTTTCCCCCCTTTTTTTCAGCAATAATTAGCATAGGGGACATGATTAGCTCAGCACTAGAGAGTGTATTTTTACCAAAAGTGAATTAATTTCCCTTTGCCAAAAGCAGAGGACCTGGTGATGAGCACTGCAAGAGTCTGGTGAAGTGGGATGTACCCTGGCAGTGTGCCGTAGCACTGAGGTAGATTTTGGTGGGACTTTCCTGACTTGGCTATCACAAAATTCTTCTATATGAAGCTGGTAAAGCCTAGTGAAATTTAATGAGGGTGTTTGGAGCTTGTTTCTAAGATATTGTGAAAGCAGCATTTAAGTGTGTGCCCCCGATTCATCTTGTGCATGTACATACAGACTCACTATGCAGACCTGTTTTAGGGCATGAGTGTATCTTGACTTGTGGGGCAAAAGATCCCTGAAATCAGCAGGTGCCAGAAAAATACTTATTTAACAGTAGAAACGTTCTGTATTTCCCTTTATAGTTAACTCTGAAAATAACTGGGATTTCAGACTGAAAGAGAAAGTTACACCAGCCAGATATGGGTTGTTTTTCCTTAAAAATCATACTTAATTTTTCTAAATGTCAATCTATTTATATACAACATAAATGAGTCATTCTTATTTCACATTAATAAGGAAACTTCTTAATGGCTTATGCCAACATAAATATGCCTCTATCTTGAAGAACACAGCAATATACAATAAACGCTTCTGTTAAAATTCATGCATAATCAAAACAAATTGAATATCCACTTTTATTTCCATAGGGAACAGAACTATAAAGATTAATGTGAGACAATGATATTTAATTAAAGCTTATTTACTTTATAAGTACTTCCATGTTTTCAAGAGTAGTCTCCTCTTTTGGAACAGGAAGCTGTAATGCATTTCTGAGCCATCTAACAGTCATAGATGGAGGAAACTAGTTATGATCACATCACAGTGCTTACAGCAACACTGACAAACTGTCTAGCAAAAATGTTCACATTAAAGAATTCTGCTGTTAAGGAATTTAAATGCATTTTAATTGACTTTTCAAAATTCCATTTTTTATTCACAAACACACCTGAACACAATAACAGGAATTCATTTTTATATGCATTATTCTCTCTGATGACATGTTGCATTGTACACATACTCCTCTTTTCATTTTTGAGACAAAAAATGAAAGGTTATGATCTTATGAGTAATAACTAAATAAGTTTCCTTTCCTTGGGCACTAGTCTGCTGCTAATAATCCAGATACTTTTTTTTTTAATAAACTGTTAACTACTTAAATAAAATTAGAAGAACTAGTTTGTTTTCAAATGCAGATATTAACATGAGAAACAAAAGGGAGTACAGAACAAAACTGCACAGAATGGCACTTTCATTCTGCTTATTGAGGTTAAAAATTACAATAGGACTTTGGAATACTGATTTCTAAGTCAGGTTTAGTTTTAAAATGCAAGAATTGTTGGGATATATGTGGCTGATGATTGTTTCTCATCAGCAAGAACACACAACCTCCAAACACAACACTTTCAATAACAGTTGTATTAGTCATCTATAGCTATAAGATTGTTTAAGATACACAAACAAAATAGCTTTATTTGGATTGTAATTAACATGGCAAATATCACAATATTCTACAGGAAACAAACATTCCAAATCAATGTATTTTATTTCTTCTGACAACTGGCAAACTATATTTTACTGCAGAATGCTTTATTGCTTCTTAACTATTCACCCTACACGGTATACATAAAAGCTTAATGAGTATAGCTGCATAAAAACTAATTTTAATGCTTTTAAAATCAGTGGTGAACAAAATGTTGTTTAGATTGTTTTTCAAACAACTACACCATATCTGATCCTTTGAGAAAAAGCAATTACTTCTTCTTGTCATAGCCAATACATTTCTGCATACTCCTATTTCAGTTGTACCATTCTTAGGCACCTTTACACCAGTTACCACATAAACAGTTAAATATTTGTGCAAATATAGAAGAATATTGCTATTAAATGTTTAATCAATAAAATGTCACTTCCACTAATAAGCTAACAGTGAGGAGGGCAAGAGGAGGAAAACTAAGAGGATTTTTTGTTTCAAATTAATAAACTTTATGCAAGTTTGGCTAACGAAATAGGTCTTCAAGGAAAATTAGCAGAAAATATTTTCTACAAAAGGTATACAAAGATCTCTACAAGATAGCTGCTATAAACTGAGTTTAGCTCCTGAGTCTTCTATCCATTCTGTGAATAAACATCAGCTTTTTTGTATTTTCTAAGGAAACATCAACTGTAATCATTTTTTGTAAGTTTCAAGTGCTATAAATCATTGGAAACTTATGCACACCTAATTTATGCAATCGCATTGGTAGTGAGGAAATCATCATTCTTTAGTGTTTTGTATCTCTGCCATTCTCTCCCAGAGAATTTTATTATAGCAGGCACCACAATAGTTGAGAATTTCTCAGCATTTATATTAGCGAGACCAATTTTTTTAGATACGTAACTCGGTCATAAAAACTGAGACCATAACCTCAAACTATTAGTTTGTGAATTTCCAAGTACACGCACACAAGCACAAAGACACACACAACACACACACACATTTTCTGATTTAAAATGCTTGCTTTTTCTTTCCCCTCACCTGCACTCCTGAAATCTAAAAACACATTCCTCCTTTTTAGCAATTTTGCAGGCCATCAGGCCAGAATACAGACTATCTCTGCTGAACAGTCAAAGGAAAAAATAACTACAAACCAAATGGCTGAGGCATTCAGATTTATAAAGCATTCTTAACACACACTCACACATAAAAGCCCCTTTTCATATGGAGTTGTGATGCATTCTGGAGTATGTTTCAGAAAAACAAAAATGCACATAATACGCAAATGTGCGGTATTGTTCATAGACATTGGCTATATGCATCTATGAAGTGTGTGCTGAATCCATATTAAGAGTCATACAGAAACATCACTAAACATGCTTCTTCTACACAGCCCACATTCTCCTTTTACTGCAATACAGCCCCTGTTGGCAATGTTAGAAATAGGAGTTTCTTTAAACTCCTGGTTCTGTCAGAAGTTTTGCCTGAGCAAGGACTGTAGTTTCAAGCTCTACCTTCACCACAATAGAGCAATTGGTTTCAGGCAGCTTGCTCTTACCACTATGAATTAACTCAGCCATTTGGAAAGAGGCTTTTTGGGGACATGTGCTTAACCTCTGTCTATAGCTGCCTGCTCCAGTAAAAATAGACATCACAGGTCTTGTAATTTCTAAGCATAGTTATTTAAGTATCTCTATTGTAATTTTCTTCTTCCTTGGATATGTAAATTATGAGACAGCAACAGAAGCAACAGAACCTGAGCATGAAAATACAACCCCAGTCACTTCAGTTAAGAATTAAGTAAAAATCAGGAAAAAAAAAGAAGATTAAATTTCAAGTTTAAGGTAATAAAAGACGGAGTTGGAGGTGCCAATGAAATCTGACGAAACTAAATTTCAGAAGCATGGCTTTCTCATCTTGAAATGTTACACCCATAAAAGCAGCCTATAAAATTAATCTACCTGGAGATTTTCCATGTTAAATCAGCTCAGAAATAACTTTTAAGCACTTATGGCATTATATCTAAAATACATATTCTCCTGTTGTCCATATATCAAAATCCTGTGTATTTTGAAAAATAAGATCTGAGCTGCACTGAAATGCTTGTGTTACAAGAAAGAACAGTAATAAAGTATATCACTTTCAGAGAGATATGACATTTGAAGCATTCTCTAAAAATTTGCATCAGGTTGCAGTATTGGGAGAGCATGCAGGTTTCTAGGTTTAAAGGTTTCTAAATTCACTTTTTTTAAGAAACTACATAGAACAGGAAAAAGCAGCAAAAGGAGGCAAAAAGCCAGTGTATTTTTTCAACCTGGATCTGAAAATAAGATTCCTAAAATGTTATTCTTTTCTGTTATCCGGAGTGCAATATGGCCCATTCATATAAACTCTTTTATTCCATTTGCTCAAGGGAAAGCGACATTCAATATGAGAAAGAGAAAATCAGTGGAGTAATTTCCAAAGAAAACAAACCTTTACTTGTCTCAGGAAAATAATATGCTGCTTCAGTTTGCCAGATCTGGAAATAAAGAGCATTTAGATAACCATGTTTATATTCTAATCAATTTTTCCAAATTATGTTATTTTAAAATTTAGCATGAACTATATAATAATTTGTGCAAATTCAGGAGTGTGTTTTTTTGTTGTGGTTTCTCTTCCACCGTCGTCCCCCCCCAACCCCGAAAGCTGTAATAGGCAAAGTAGCAGATACAAGTGGAGAAGAAAAAAAAAATTAAAAAGATTCCATACATTTGGTTTCTTTCCAAGAACTTTGCCACATTTTGCAGATTCTCAGTTTTCAAATAAAGGTGTCTTAGCCCTTGAAATTGTGGAGATATTCCTGCTTCTGTAAATCAATTATTGTTGCTAGCCAGCCTTGCAGAAATCTGTCTACAGCCAGTCAGACAGAAACAATAGGAGAGACAATTATATGTATTCTTTTCCCTCCCTCCAAAATTAATGTGATTTTGCCTTAAAATTGCAAGACAATTTTAGTAAGGGATGTGTTAGTGTTCAAAACACTAACTTGGAATCAAGCAGAGATTGCATTGTAAAAGCACATGTAATTAAAGTGTACAGACTCCTTTTTTTGCTTATACAGTGCCAGTTTGGGTTACTTTTATCAACTCAGCATTGCAGATTAGGCAAGGAGACAAATGAACTCTGTAAGAAAATAAATTTGGGATGAGCATTTGGATTTTACCAGGTCTGGATGTTTGATCAAATACTATGTTTCAGGCAAAGTTGTTCTAGAATAGTAGAAAAAAGCCAGTTATAGATTGAATTGTTCCAGCCTGAACCACTGTTAAAGCACTTTGTGACAGGAAGAGAGCAACTTCAGAAAATCTCGATTAATATCATAAAATAATGTGTTGGTGAAATATTTCTGCATTCCTACGAACACAGTTGAATTCAGGACCTGGTCCAATTAGGTTTGTTTTTTTTCTTTTTCATTTATTCACCTGGAACTTTTATTAATAAAAACTATTTTGCTCTCCTGTTTCAGCTGTTTGTAACTTGTCTTACATCTCAAAAAATCCACCTGAACTTGAATGAAACATCAGGTTGCAGAATTTAACAACTGTACAAAGGTGGTGTGGTATAGCATGTTGTTAATGGGCTTTATATTTTTGAATCTGGAAGCTCTCAGCAAGTTAAATGTGTTCACTCATGTTTCTGACACATTTATCTGCAGAATGAGTTCAGAGGTGGACACTCTTTGAAGTGAAATCAAGGTGCTCCAGAATTCTGCAGAATATATGGAAATACCTCCACAGATTTTGCCAAAAAACCTCAGCAGATTTATATTGGCCCTGCCAATGACTTTCTGTTTAACTTGTAATCAAAACAACTCAAACCCAGTTACTGTTTGCATATCTGCCAAGCCTCTCAATTTCAGCAGTAGGCAGCAGACTCTCAGTATGACAGCCTGTCTTTCAGATTCAAGCTGAATCTGCCAAGGCTCCACTACAGAGGCAACTGGTAAATTAAATGCCAACAAGCAAGGACATTCATGTACCTTTACACTCTGCACATGAAGAGACATCACAGGCCTCTTCATTCTAATGGGTGCTTTGTGTGTTTTGGGCTGCAAAGTAAAGAGTGCCTGCTCTTATGCATAATGAAGCCATCGCATATATATTAGTTTAGCTGTATTGCTCTAATTCTGTGGTCACAAATCGCCTAAGAGGTTTTCTTGTTACAGAAAAACAGAAAATCCTTTTGAAAATCCACAGAAAGCAAGCAGTGAAAGAAAAATCAACTTCTACCTAAAGAGAGCAGATAACATTATATAGCCAGGTTACAGCAGATTCATTGCCAAGGGTACCTTGAAAAAGGAAACATTCAAAATCATGGTGTCAAATCTTTAATTCTTGTTCATAATACAGGCATGCTCTCTGATTCTGAAAAGGGGGATCTTTTTAAAGCCATCAGCTCTACTGATGATTCTTTATGGCAAGCAGAAGACGTTAATTATATTTACGTAATTATTGACTCTTATTAATACTTACAAGTTGCATGAGACTTTTTGGTTATTGATAGCTGATGCAGTCACTATTGCCAAGTTTAGATTGTATTAGCAATTTTGAGTGCACAACCATAATACAACCAGAGATATTAATACCACTGAGCATAAATAACAGTACTTGACAGACTCAAGTGAGGGGAAAAGCAGTAACACTAGTTACTCTAATGGACAGAATAAATGATAGAATTGCATAATGAGTTTACGGCAGCCAGGTTTAGTGAAATCTATTTCTGAAGTAAGAAGCGGGGAAAGGTATCAGTTTTGGTAACAGAGTGAGGGTACGAACACATTAAAAATTAACAGGGTGTTTTCAGATAATTGAAAGAAAAAGCACAGGCATGGGAAACTTAACGGTTGTAACTCACACTGCTCTACAGTGGGCATTATCACTGTTTCCTGCCATGGGTTTAATTTGCCATCACACCTATAAATGAAAGAAAGAACTAAGAGCTTCCCTAGAGTTCCTACAATAACATGAGAGGGTTGGGTTTTTTGTTTCTTATTTCTTTTTTTGTTTCTTTGTGTTTTCTTTATTTATTTTTTCAGAGGGAAGGACAGAAATATTCCAATATAAAAGAGGTTACTATTGTGCAAGTAGCTTTTTTATTTACTATAATTTGGCAGACACAGCTCTGCAAGACTTCAGAACTAAGAAAGTGGAAACTTTGACGTTCCTTTGACATGAGCTGGTTGAGATGCATCTTCTTTGTAATTGTAGAGAAATATTATATTCTTGCAGCTGCCTGGTGCTAGCAGTGAACTATGCTTCATTTTATAGCACCGGTTCCTCCCTTCTCCATTTCCTCCCAGCATCAGCAGTACTTACTTTTGTCACACCAAGATTTACTTTAACTGGAACCATGTCAGGTGTCCCCAGAAAAATGACAAACTAAAATTAGCCTATAATTGTAATATGAGCCTGAAGGCATGTGCTTAGTGGGAAAGAATTCACCTTTTACAGACACACACACACGGGTGAATGTTAGAGGGATATTTGAAATTCCAGACATCACAATTTCATTAATCAATGAGTAAGTCAGTTAACAGCCAGTCACGCTCTTTTGCAATGTGACCTAATCCTTAGATTGAACTTGCCATTGCCTGGTTGTATGTTATTTCCAGGGCCTGATGCGGTGATTGTTGAAGATACTGGCAAAGGTCTTGTGAACCACAGCAGTGACAGCATCAGGTCCCTGAATCACTCCTTCCCCTTCCACTTATTAACAGAATTTTATAAATATGTAAGTGAAATGTGTCAATACAAGAAGTATAGTCATGAGTCCTTCAAGGTTAAAAAAACACAGCTCCAGATATCCTTGTAGCTTTCAAGTTCACTTTTTCTCTACTCCTTTATTTTAGTCACCTGTCTATAGGCTGGAAGACAGCTGCTGGAGAGCCTGAGATAGGGATATTGCAGCTGATAGGACAAACAGCTAAAAATCTCGTGGAACTACGGTATATAAAGACATGCTACCCTCTCCCTGAGGCCTATCTAAGTTAGAACATAAAGTTCAAGTACATACAAGTTAAAAATAATTAAACTTCACTCTCCAGGAGCTACTGAATTTGACTTCCGCAAACAGATATTTCCATGTAAATATACCCCCAACCCTAACTTGAAGTAACCCAGTTCTCTCTCTCTTCTAGACCTGTTTTGTTAAAGCATTTTTTAAAGTAAAGAAATCTCACTGAAAAATGATTAATAGAAGTAATTTAAAAAAATAGAATAAAATAAACCCAAGCAACAACAACAACAAAAAAACCCTACAGCACACTTTGCACTAATAATAGGGCAATAATTTACTGGTTTGTGTTCTGACCCATTCACCAGCAACTGATTTGGGGCTGGGGGGAGGAGAGCAGGGTGATTAGAGGGTTAATATTCAAATGAGAAATTTGCAAGGCCTGCATAATGGAACTGCCACCCTGATAACAATAGGAATTTTTAACAATATCGAGCCTTGTTAGCAAGAGAGTTACAAGCATTGAGGGCAATCAGTGTGTCTTGTCAGTTTCTTTTTATCTACCATCTCCAACCGCCAAGGAACCGAAATGAAGCACTTTGGAATTATCAATTTCAGCCACATTTGCATAACAAAGCCCCCAAGGAAGAGGCATGATAAATGTGAAGGACCCCTCTTGGAAACGGAACTGTCAACCGCGCCCCGAAAGATTCTCCGACCGAGCACATTCTCGGGGATTGTAGTCAGCGAAAATAAAATGAAAGCATTAAAGAAAGTCATTCTCTCAGAGAGAAAAATCTCCCCCTCTGCACAGAGAGAACTGGATGAAATGACATTATGCATATGAAAATGTCCAGAAAGATGTTTGATTTATGTATGCATTAGATGCAAATTCCATTACCGCACGCGCGCTGTTGTGTGATTTGGCTCTGAACACATCACTGCCCTGATCAAATCTGATCTCATTAATTCCGACAAGGGGAGAGAGAGAGGGAATTGAGAAGAATTTATGGCCTGGACACTTGAAAGAAGTAAATTGTAATTCTGTTTAAAGCTGTAGCGAACCTTTTAAACACCTTTTATTATAGAAAAAAGCACTTACTTTTATAACACTGTTAGAACTTACTTAATCTTGTACTTGGAACTTCTAGTCCTCATTTAAAAAAATCTATGACCTTGTTGGGGGGGGGGGGAACGACACACAGAGACAGAGAGACTGAGAGAGAGAGAGAGGAAAAAATACGCCTGTCTTAGACTGAAATCCAGGAGAAGCATCATGATAATATGATCAAAGAGGACCTATTGACTATCTGAATAATCATGTGAAAATTCTGCTCTGCTGGTATATGTTTATTTTTAAACAATCTTTTAATATCCTCAAATAAAATATCAAATACTTTACAAATGGTTTTATGGGACTAGATAGACATTTCTTGCTTAAAAATGTTATTAATTGTTATCTAGATAAAAATGAGCACATGTATTATAGCAATATTCTCAAGCAGTGCAGTGGTGTCAGCTAAAACTGATGTGTGTTCAATTCTGAGCTATAGACAATTTAAAGACAAAAAAACCCAGATCTTTGCTAAAAAGTAAGTACATTACTGTAAGGAAAAAAAAAAAAAATCCTACTAAAAAACAAAAGCAAACCAGATTGTTTCTTACATTAATAAAGATTCTTATCCTTGTTTTGCTCCTGAGAAAGACCTTAATAACTCATTTCCTCCCTTTATGAAAGATAATCACCCTTCATGGGTGAGATATCCTGTATTTACTTGATACCAAGTGTAAAACTGAAATAGTGTCTCAATATGTTATTGCATTGTATAATCAGTGTTCCTCCCCCAACATTCATGAACCCCTAGGGTGCTTCATAGCCTAGAATAGTTTCTTTTCTGTTATGCATCTTCCATTTTAGTGAGATATGATGAACTACCTCCCCAGTAAAAAAGAGAAAGGAAGAGAGTGAAAAAAACCCCACCCTCCCCTTGATTCCTAAAATCTTAGTTGCCTATCATGATTCATTTATAGAGAAATGATCTCTGCAAACAGTTTCCCCAATGAAGCCTGCAGCTTTCTTTGATAATCTGCTCCAGCTGAAGTAATTGCTGAGCAAATGTTACACAGAGAGGTACAGGAAACTTATGTGTTATTGTATATATAAACATAAAATAATAACTTGTAGGCAAATCATGTGAATATATTTTCAGCATCATTCACATTTTCAATATGTAATACTGATTTCTTGCGGAGTGTTTTTTTTATCTTTCTACATGCAGAAAGAATGTGTTTACAATTTCCATTATTCAAATACTGAAAAATGTTACCTTTTGAAGTGTTATTTTAATATATTTGGCTACCAAATTCAGTTTATAAAAAACTATTACCAAATAGTTTATAAAAAACAGAGTATAGTTCTGATTTATGTACAAATTTCAACAGAGTCCTAAGTATGCATTCAAAAAACACTTTACAGAAACAGGCAGACATTACAATACATAAATGAGTACAGATATGTTCTGTCATTTTATTATTTTGTCATCAGTATGTACACATTTCTGTAAAAGTATTTGAATGCATATATGTATATATGAAAAATAGCAGAGAGAGATATTTTGTAAGTTTATAAAAGAGCGGATGTTTGTTAGCATGAATACAACACAGAATGTTGCTTTTTGACTGTACTAAATCGAGTACACTGAAACATGCAGTGTGTATTGTGCTGAGCGTACGAAACAACTTAGCAATGTGGAAATCTAAAATATATACAGTGCAATATTTGAAATGCTAAAGAAATACTTTTTATTTTAAATAAATATTCTTTCCATTATTAACTTGAGTGTGGTTTACTTTATGTTATGTCTAAGGGAAAAAAATAAACCACCCAGAATTTTCCTTGAATGTAGATTTAAGAAAATTAGCACAGTGTGAGAGAAACTGTAATTGCAAAATTTGGTTTGGTGTTTTACATAAGGTTATCTCCCTCCTCCTGCATACCCTTTAGCATATAACTGAATGCATTCTATTAAAATACTCAAGCCACCTATCCATTTGAGTCTGTTTCAGTTACCACCCCAGAATAAAAGCAATTTTGTACTTCAGAATACAGGCGTCCAGAACTAAGTTTCCATTACTGGTAGCTAATTAAGCAAACTGGGTGTGCTGCACCTTTAAAAATAAAAAAAAAATAAAAAATAAAAAAAAAATCCTAAGCCAAAACACAACAACAAAAGAAACCACATCCTTTTTGCCACCCTAACCCCTCCTCCTGTCCCCCCAGTACATACACAGACACACATACTTCCCTTCAATGAGTGGTTCAGGCTCCCTGATTAAGGTCATGCCGTTTGTTCATTACTGGCCTGGCTAATGTGATTGAATTGGAACAATACCTTTGAACTCCTTGGCTCTGATCTGCATACTAATTGACTCTCTTGTCCTTGGCAGTGACCTTGACAGGCTTTCCACCACTCTCAGAATGGCTGACCAGTTTCTCATGAAAAGTTACTAGTAAAAAAGCCCCAATCCCAAAATAAGAATTAGTCATTTAAACTACTTTTCTCTGTATTCGTATTTCCTTATATACCATTAAAAAAAGCAAAATTGCTACTCCCTAGCTCCCCCTGGATGTTTATTAATACTTGAAAATCACTGTGTCACTTTAAAGTACTGAAACAGTGACAGCATTGTTTTGAAAGAGTTCATTGTTGCAGACTAAAACACATTTTACACATATTTTCAGGTAGCTTTTTTTCCTTGCTACATAAAAGGTTGCACTTTAACTCATGGGCCTTTACATCATTGTAATCTTTTTTTTTTTTTTTTCAAATTAAAAAAATATCTTGGCTGTATCCTAAGAAAACATCACAAATTAGTTTTCTTTTCACAATTTACATTAGCACGCTAACAGCCTGTGTTCCAACAGGTTTTCTAATATTACTATGATTTCAAACAAGACAAAAGCAAGCCATGCAGAACACCGAACTAGAAAATGCCAGGTTTAAAGTAATCAGCTAAGGATTTTATTTGTATATCTCTAAGGCTCTTAGAGCAGCATGTTACTCGAGAGGTGTGATTTCTATATAGAAGACATTATTAAAGACTATACCAATATTTATGAAAAAAAATAAAACAAACCTAAAACATTGCAGAAGAATATTCTTCTGACGCAAAAGGAGAAGTTTACTTCATGTTTACTGGAGTGGAGATTTACCTCATGAAACAAATGTCAGCCTCAGTGAAATTTTGCTATTAAAGTAATGAGCTAAAAACTAAACCAAATTAAACTTAAGTATCATCAAGAAAAAAAGATGGACAGAATGCCGAGAAATGTACTTTTATCAGGTTGACAGCAAAGATCCACTTTAGAAAAAGTCCTATTTTTTCTTTAATATTCATTCTTACTTCAGGCAAAATATATTATGAGGAAAACAGCTGGAATTTTAAACTCATTTAATAACACTTTGGACTTTTCTAGCAGCTCTTTACTAAGTTCTCAAAGGGCTTTAGAAACATGAAGGAATGAATATGTATTATAACCAGGTGAAGTATTATTATGGAACATTAATGGTGACCTACGAATCTATAAATAGTAAACCGAACTACAAAATTTCTAACACATATTCTTTGATGCAATTCTCATTTTCATTCTGCTGTGGTTACCAGACCAGCTATTTTGAAAAAAAGTATCAAAACAGAGATTTTCACTATTGAGAAAACAATTTTTAATTTTTAAGGCAGTAATAGCCAAGCATCTGGCCAATATCTAAGTACTTAGGCAAGGCAGACCTCACAAATTTGGCATTCAGTTCAGACCATTATAGGAATAAGTCACAAACTTCAGATCTTGATCCAAACATTCCTAAAAATTCGAGGATGGCCTGGATCCAGCATTTCAGTATGAATTCCAAAATTTTAGTACAAAAGAACATGTGGGGCTCCACTGAGTTTCTATGACCACTTTTATTCAAGACCCAGTCCAGAAAGAGGCTTCTCATCATCACACTTGAGCCTGCACATACCCCTTATGCCTTTCATCTCCTGGTAAAATCCTCAGGTTTGCTTCACAAACCAAAAAGCTGATGCTGAAACAGTGAAAGCCAGAGAGGGCAAGGTACAGACCAGCAACTGCAGAGACCTGCAGCATCAATGGTGGGTAAGCCTGAAAGCAGGACACCTGCCAGAGTACTGTGGCTGAGAAGAGGCATGTGTAGGTGGTTGGATCTGTGAACAAATTAAAGCTCCACAGAGCCACACAAGCAACATAGGACTGAAGAACACATCTTGAAGGTATTTTGGTGCCTAAACCACATGCAGACAGTTATAGCAGTTTTCAAAAGCATTTGGGCCAAATTATTATTGATTTCACTTTGTTCTGAGGTTCTAGAAGCAGTAGCTGAACAGGTGAAGTTAGATATTATATAAATTATCAATCAATTTTCTCAACAAAAATAGCAGTGCTTATACAACAAGTTAATGTTTCTAGTATTCTGACATCTTCCTAAAGTGTACTGCAATACATGCAGTATTTCACAAACCAATGAAAAGCAGTCATCTCTGCAATAAAATATACCAGGTGTCCTTGCAACAACACAAAATACAGAAGAGTTTTAGAAAGAGTATTTTTAAGTGAAACTGCAAAAGGAAAAATTAGTGAGATAGAACGCACCCTGTGAAACAAGGTTCTGCTCTCCCACAAATATGGGGTTTTTCATTACAAATTGTCCATCCCTGGTTTTAGGACTCAGCCAAAAGCTGGTATGCCCATCACTGTCACTACTTCATTTTATTTAAGCAGTGAGCACCACCTACTGCAGGGGAAGACTACAACCTGTTTAGTCAGTACATCTATCAGTTCCTATAAAAATTTGTTTTCCTGAAGCTGTTACTGCTGAAGTTCTGACCAGAAC
The DNA here is from genome assembly GCA_026283785.1 of Coracopsis vasa. Classification (NCBI taxonomy): domain Eukaryota; kingdom Metazoa; phylum Chordata; class Aves; order Psittaciformes; family Psittacidae; genus Coracopsis; species Coracopsis vasa. The sequence continues at coordinate 87 of JANHGB010020941.1, read as the reverse complement.
TATGTACAGCTTTCATTTTGACTGCTGTCCAAAATGGAGTGTTTGTGAGCTATGTGTATTATGTGTAGGCCTTAGACATTAATCAGC